>ML170296.1:22478-55974 GCA_004355085.1 Rickenella mellea | reverse complement strand
GAAGAGACTTTACGCTGGATTCGTTATCAGTATGAGCTTATGCTCTTCACATGTAGTCTCACCCCTGCTGCCAAAACTCCAAACGTCGATCCCGGTGCCCCATTTCACGGATTCAATGTTCCTGCACCAAATGTTCAATGGTTCAGCGCGCAGACCGATTATCAGCGATTCATGAGATATACCGAACCATACCTTACCCCTCGCTATCGATCTCTTTGTTCCAGGTGGCTTCAGAATGGTTCTTTGAAGAACTTTTTCTACAGAATATTCAGCAGCAAATGTTACCAGCTCGTGGAACGAGACTTGGAGATGGGTTTGCCGGTCGCCAATTGATGGATTCAAAACCATTTGCTCGTATACGCAAGGAGTAAATGGGGGGATGGTGTTAGGGATTTGGTATACACGGGCTGTGGACAATATTTACTCCTCGCTCTGTTGATATTTTCCTATGGCCAATTACGTAGTTGTCGCTCGCTCCGCTTGCATCATCATCTTTAGTTGTTGCCTTTGTAGTTAGTAATCGCATGTACCCATGCTTTGTCATGTAATTAGTCTAGGCCCTTGGACTTCACCCTCATTTTGCAACCCTTGTATCTGAACCCCAGATCCGCGTTTCAGATCCGCGTTTCAGATCACAGAGGTTCTCCATCACTTGATATAGAGCTCCAGAAGGTTCTGCTCCACAGTTCTAGAAGGTTCTGCTCCACAGAGCGCTCCACAGCTGCAGCTGCGCACCTCCCTCTGAAAAGGTATAAAAGAACGAGGTCCTTGGGCACAAGAGAATAACAATCATCTTATCAACTGCACAACTTTGCCTCTGGCTGACTGCCTCAAGTCTTTTCTCTTCTTCTCATCTCTCTCAGATTGCCAGATCTAATCATTACTTAATTCCATTAAGTAATTGCTAAAGGACACTTAGTATATCGGGGATATTACCAAAGACCTTTAAAGCTAAAGGACGCTCAGTATATCAGGAATATTACCAGAGACCTTTAAAGCGAGGACACTTAGCAATATCGGGATATTGCAAAAAGACCTTGAATTTTAAGTATTGCAGAATACTTAGTAGTATCGTGGAATACTGCACACACGTGGATATATCTTTTACCGGCACTAACAGGACCGTTTCATAAGACGGTTTACCAACATTTCGCTTAGAACAACACTTGCTGGCTGTTGTAATCACTTCGCATTACACCAGCTCCATTACTTGTTTTGGTACGATCCACTACAAAAGCATCATATGCATTTGAACCGTGTGCCAGATATCTTCTGCTGGTGAACCTCCTTCAGCTTAGCCCACATGCGAACTGAATCAGTCTCTATGCCTGAAACATGGATCTTCTGACTGTCTTCAAGTGCAGCATAAATATGTCCGGCAGCTGACCAGTTGTTGTCTCTCCACTCCTTATACACTTTGATCTCGGTGACAGCAGGTGCCTTATCTGCGCCCGATACAAGTCCCCACACCTGCTTCGTCATGAGAAACGCAGTCATATCCCCCCGCCACCTCTTGTAATTGTGCTCATTCAAGCATGGGAAAAGGGGCTTGGAGGTGTCAGACATGATGGATAGTGAGGAATATGCGTAGATGTGGAGGTGGAATGGAATAAACCAGTGAAATTCGCAGAAAATGTGTCTTCGAGATTTTGAAGAAGTTGCTGGTGCAGGACAAGTTTTGACCGGATTAGAAAATGGTGGAGGCCAAAATACCTCGAATTAGGTGTAGTTTTGACGATAAAAGAGACTGCACAAATAGAGGATAAGATGCCGAAGATATAGGCAGAAGTGGTGGAAATAGCCAGATATGCAAAAACAGTGAAATGGCTCTAAGTCGGCGAGTTTCCCACGGTTTCAGGAATGGAGTATAGGCAATTGGAGGGTATTCTATGCTGTTTAGTACTTGCTATATGCGACTTGGAATGGTGTGGAGATGCCGATGATATAGCCAAAAGATCGAAAAGAGATTGAAAATGGCAAAAATCGGACTTTTGGTATAGTGGATGCAGCTCAATGGAATGTGCAGGGATCCAGGAATGCTTTAGAGCAGTGGATACTGTGCACAAAGGGTGTGAAATGGAGCTATAGTATGCAAGAAATGATGGTTGGATTGCAAAGTAATAGGTGGATGTAGCAAAATGAACCAAAAAAGCGATTTTGTGCAAAAAGGAGCTAACTATCCTCAGACCTCCCAGAAAAAGTTATGGCCTGGTCCAATAAGAATTGGTGGATGTGTGGCCAGAGAGGTGGGGAGAGGTGAGAATAGATGACTCCAAAGAAGCCACCTATTGGGCACTAGCTTTCAAGGAAAGTAGATTGCTTATGAGATGGATGGATAGATGGATGGATGGATGGATGGAATAGCCAGCAGGGAGTCTAGGGAGATCCAGAGGGATGGTAGTGACTAGGCAGTTGACAGTGAATGGATGGATGTGTGTCTTGGTGCTGTCTAGAGCTCAGGGCTCATAACCTGTGAAGTGAGGAGACTCTGTAGCACCCAGGGGATCACACTGAAGTCCAGAGTCAGTGAACAAGATGAAGACTTGCACTGTTGGACTTCAGCTACATCAGGCAACTATGTAAACAAGTTACTATTCCTTCCATTTATGGAAGAATCATCTTTACACCCAGGATTTAAGGGCGCTTGTCAGGTATTTTCACCCTATAGATGGAAAAGTAATACCTTTTTGGGTGTTTCAGTGATTTTTCCACTACCAACTGTTTTACTGACAAGTCAAATATCAACCGATTTCTTTCAAACTTTTTCTGCGGCATGCCTACCACATTTAGAGACTGTGAAAATTATATCACAATTTTTGAGATGCTCAAAGATATTTGGAAAAGCGGCAGATCTCACAAATGTGCTGATTTTACAGTTTATTCAGGATTGCAGCATCCAGAACCGGTCAGAAATTCGGACATGTTCCGTAACTGTTTATTGATATGATATCATTGACGGGATAAAGTCTCATAATATTTGAACAGTTCCCCGATTTTAGAGAAGCACACAAAGAGTCAGAAACCGCTGTTTTTGGTAAATTGAGCAGTAGACAATGAATAGCAGCATTCAAAACTGCAAGTAAATTATGGAAAAATGGTTTTATGGTGGCCAGATAGTCTATCTACAACTTCTGAAAAGTCCCTGGTTCTGTCTTCATTCAGAGAGCTGCAATTTGAGTTTGCAGCTTGAAACTATATGTTGCCACAGTCCCAAAAAGGAAACTGACTGTGCAGGCAATTCGTCTGAACTCATCTCCTCACTGCGAACACAGACATTATGGACTATTTCATGCCTTGGGTAAGTGTCAGGTTTCCATTTGATTTGAGTCTTTGAACTAAGGAATACTTTATCACAGTGTTTTTTAGGCTATAATCATGTTTTAGGACCATAACCTCCATCACCACCCATCCACCATCAGCATTCTTGTGCACATGCCCTCACCACAGCCTCATAGGACCCTCTCTACCTCATGACAGCTTCCCATACCATAGAGGGCCTCAGGCTATGTTTCCCCATCAAAATTAAAGCAGGGGTTCATGTACAATGGTGAGTTTTCCATTTTTTTCAAATTTTCGATGTTTTTTGATCTTGTGTGGCCCAGATCCTTTCAATACCTGCTCTGCCGACCCCACAGCACCTCCTGCCGCTGTAGAAGAACCCAGGGAATGTTGCATGGTTGAAATTGAAGGGCTGGTTGGTATTTTATGGTGAGTTTTTTTATAAAATTTGATTTTTGGAGTATTTTTCAATTTCTAGCACCCCAGATCATCTCAGTAGCACCCATTTTGACCCCACACCACCTCCACCCATCCCATATGGTCCCATTTGCTCCAAAATCTGAGAGATCAGTGGACTATTGCATATTGGATGGTGAGTTTTTGATTATATTCCAATTTTGGTGGCATTTTTTGATTTTTAGCCCCTCAGATCTGCTCAGTAGCATCCATTTGGACCCCACACCTCCTCCACCCATCTCATATGGTCCCATTCACTGCAAAATCGCCTAAATCACCAGACTATTTCACATGTCATGGTGAGTTTTCGATTAAATTCCGATTTTATGGGTATTTCTTGATTTTTAGCCCCTCAGATCTGCTCAGTAGCATCCATTTGGACCCCACACCACCTCCACCCATCCCATATGGTCCCATTCGCTGCAAAATCCCAGGGATCAGTGGACTATTGCATATTGCATGGTGAGTTTTCAATTAAATTTCGATTTTGAGGATATTTTTCGATTTTTAGCCCCTCAGGTCTGCTCAGTAGCACCCATTTCAACCCCACACCATCTCCACCCATCCCATATGGTCCCATTTGCTCCAAAATCTGAGAGATCAGTGGACTATTCCATATTCCATGGTGAGTTTTCGATTAAATTTTGATTTTGAGGGTATTTTTCGATTTTTAGCCCCTCAGATCTGCTCAGTAGCACCCATTTCAACCCCACACCATCTCCACCCATCCCATATCATCCCATGCACCGAAAAATTGCCAAAATCACCAGACTATTGCACCTCTCATGGTGAGTTTTCAATAAAATATCAAATTTTCATCCATTTTTGACTGGTTGCATCTAGTGCTGAGCACGAGTCCTGGATACTTGAGGATTTTACAGGTTTGTATCTATGGGAAACCCACCGGTTCGAATCCCAAAGAGGTTTTTTTGGGGGGCAGAGTATTTTTTTTCGCACATCCATAACACAAAATCTCTTACTTCCAAACGGGTTACTCACACATTTTGGATGTCTCATGGCCTCTCAGGTTCAAACCAGATGTGTTATGTATATAAATATAAATATTATTTTGCATTTAATTTACATAACATGTCAAATCGGGGCGCAAACACGCCTGTGTGTAGAGGTGTGGAGGTAGCAGAGGTGGTGGTGGCTTTGGGTCTCCACACATTTACGATTCCTTCCATTTATGGAAGAATCGTCCTTACACCCCGAATTTAAGAACACTTGTCAGGTAAAACACGCCCTATAGATGGAAAGAAATTTCCTTTTTAGGAAGTGTAATGAAATTGTAATGAAAGTAACGAAACTTACACTTAACTTTCGTTTTCCTTACTTTGGGCGCTTAATTTCCTTTTTGGGTAGTCAGGGTCCACTTTCCTAATCGGGAAAGTGTGGCGGATTTTGTTGCCACCACTTGCCACTCACCATTGCTCACTTTTTTCTTTTTTTTAGTAGTCAGGGTCCACTTGCCTTTTATGGTAATTGTGGCAACTCTTTCAGCCACAGGACCCTGGTAGCCTTTGCCGCTAACCGGTGGCAATCCTTTTCGCTGCTGCAAAGTTCAAAATTACTAAGCTCCTATAAATAACTGTATTTCTTGGAAATTGAACCCAAGGCCTCATGCATTTTCGCTGAGACATTTAACCACTACACCAAGTGGCCATTACATTTGCACTACATTATTGTTACTTTTATGGCCTTAACTTGTTACAATAGATTAATGTTTTTTCAGTAATTTGCCAATAACTAAAGAACTACTGGGTCTAAAATCACGAAGAAATTACTCACAGAATGCCTGGCATCAGGGCTTCCAGAAATGGTCAATCAGGTCACGTGATTTCCGAAAATGGTAACATTATTAAGCGCACAATGAGATAATAATATTTCAACAAGAGCTCTGTTGTGTATTTTGTTATGGTTCAATCTGAATGGAGAACTCTGAAGGATTCAATATAATTTCTTATATGGTAATTGAGCTTCCAGCAATGCATCAGCCACCGGCAGACAATAGAATCACGGATGTTCTTTCTAATGAATAATATAGATTTACTGTAGGTATTTTTGTGTGACCTGTTATGGTCATTCGACCACTCTCACATGCAGCACAGGGTAAGAGTACTGCATCAAGTTTCAGATATGGCCCAGTCACAGCAATGTAGTAGTGATCTTGAATAAAAAAAGTGTCCACTTGCGGATTGAGTCAGTTGAACAGTGAGAGTGTCATTGTCATGCGTCGATCTTATTCACTCCTTGTTCGCTTTGGTTTGCTTAATTCCCATGCTCTCCAGATACATTCCCTCAATTTATGGACCCTCTCTGAACCTCCTTGCACATGTCCAACATTTTTAGAACCTTCTCCGATGTTTTTGGACCTTGTCCAAGTTTTTAGCACTTATTATGTTTTCTCATCCGAAATCAGAACAGTTTCCTTTTTCAGAAGTTGGACTCTTACTATCGCCACTCTCTCTATTGTAGCTTTGACATTCCGAAGCTCTGACTTCCCGTTTCAGAATTTCACGTAATATTTATGTAGTTGATGTCCTGTACATTTTTCTTAGCTTGAATATCAATTGTCTCCACCACAACTCTCATGCTGGGCACCTGGACTTCTCTTCTTACCATCTTCTGTCAGACCAAAGGCTCTTTGCATTGCAAAGTTGCCCCGTCCACTTAGGGTTGACGTGTAGGGCTGTCCACTTGATCTCCGCTCTGTCTGCTCTGTCTCCGCTTCAGTCCACCTCCGCTCCGGTCCATTTCCACTCCACTTTTCCCATGGTCTCCGGAGTTCTTGCCACTTAGGCTGCACCAACAGATGTGACTCTGACAGTCACAAGTCAAACAAAATCTAAACCGATTAGTCTTTGCTCTGTTCAATCTCTGTTCCAGTCAACCTTCACTCCGGTCAATCTCCGCTCCAAGTACCTCAACCAATTGTCTTCTCTCTTAACCTTCCTCACTGCCTTTGCTATCCCATACCAATTAGATTGTCAGTTGTCTCTATTTGCCGAATGATCCTGCTTGACGTCTGTCACTTGCCTTGAGGCTAACTTCCAACTGTTGCACTGAATAGCACCACACCTTGTATCCTACACATCACCCCCAGGGGTTGATCCACCAGGCTGTTACTCTCTGGTTCTTTGTACACACCAATATTATTCTCCTGTTTCTGAACTTTACTTCTTTTTCCTTAGACACTATCTTTTGTAATATCGATGAGGGCCAATGCTATGCACCCGCAAATAATTTCTCCTTTTTAAATAGTTTTCGTTTACTTGGGGCAATGAAATAAACTGAGATTCAAGTAGAAACTGTTTTAAAAAGAAGGAATCATTTGCGCCATGCATAGCATTGGCCCTCACCAATATTCGATGACATCCTCGCGGATTGCGGCAAAGGCAAGATTTGGAGTCGTTTAGACATGACAAACTCGTTTTTCCAAACCCCAATGCACCCTGATGATGTTCACCTCACAGCAGTGAGCACACCTTTGGGCCTATATAAATGGCTCGTCATGCCTATGGGCCTACGAAACTTGCCTCCGATCCATCAGAGACGCATGACCGCCGCCCTCCAACCACTCCTCGGAAAGTTTTGCCACATCTACCTTGACAACATTGTTATTTGGTCTGAGACAATCGAGGAACATGCCAACCATATTCGTCAAGTATTAGAGGCCCTTCGAGCGGCACAGCTGTATTGCAATCCAAAGAAGTGCGAATTTTTCCTGCTTGAGCTACATTTTTTAGGACACCATATATCAGCACGGGGCATTGAAGCAGACTCGTCTAAAGTTGAACGTATACTGAATTGGCCTGTACCAAAATCTGCCACTGAGGTACGATCGTTTCTGGGCCTTGTGCGATATATTTCAATATACCTTCCAAAACTTGCAGACCACACGCGTGTTCTTACTCCTCTCACCACTAAGGAGTTGCACCGCTCCTTTCCCTTGTGGACTGAGGAACATACTTTTGCTTTTGAGGCTGTCAAGGCGCTTGTCGTCAGCCGCAAATGCCTGACGGTTATTGACCACGAGAACCCGGGTGACAACAAGATATTTGTCACTTGCAATGCTAGTGAATGGCGTACTGGTGCAACACTGAGTTTTGGCCCTACCTGGGAATCTGCTCGCCCAGTTGCATTCGACTCAATGCAATTAAAGGGTGCGGAGATGAATTATCCAATCCATGAAAAGGAGTTACTTGCCATCGTCCGTGCACTGAAGAAATGGCGATCTGATCTCATGGGCGGACCTATATTAGTTTACACGGACCACCGCACCCTGGAAAATTTCAGCACTCAGCGTGACTTATCTCATCGGCAGATTCGCTGGCAGGAATTTATGGCTCAATATGCCATGACTATAACATACATACGCGGTGAAGACAATACTGTCGCCGATGCTCTGTCTCGATTACCTCCGGGAACCTATGCAGGCGAAGACAACACTGTGGAACCCGCTTATCTGGCATGGTCAAAGTTCAAACCTGTTTCTGCTGTGCTGTCTATTGCCACAGATGTTGAAATCCTCACTGACATTCGCCGCGGCTATGAAGAAGATGAATTTTGTAAGAAATTTATTGCCTCCAAGTCAAGCATGGCTGGTATTACTGAGTCAAACGGACTGTGGTATGTCAGTGACCGACTCCTTATTCCTCATGTTGGGAACATCCGAGAAAATCTTTTCCGGCTTGCTCATGATTGCTCGGGCCACTTCGGTGCAGACAAATCATATGCTGCTCTCTGTGACTCCTATTACTGGTCTAACATGCGACGTGATCTGGAACTTGCCTATGTTCCTAGCTGTACTGATTGTCAGCGGAATAAATCTTGTACCAAGAAGCCAGCTGGGCCGCTCCATCCTTTACCTGTTCCAGATCAGTGTGGTGACAGTGTTGCCATGGATTTCATTGGGCCATTACCAATGGATAATGGTTTCGATTGTATCCTATCCATTACGGACCGGCTGAATGCTGACATCCGAATCATTCCCACCCGTACAGACATTTCTGTGCAAGAGCTCGCCGTCCTCTTCTTTGACCATTGGTACTGCGAAAACGGTCTGCCGCTCAACATTGTTTCCAATCGCAACAAACTTTTTGTCTCTAAATTCTGGCGCGCGCTTCATAAACTCACTGGTGTCAGTTTGAAGATGTCCACCGCATACCATCCCGAGACTGATGGGTCCAGCAAACGTACAAACAAGACTATTAATCAGGCCTTGCGTTACCACGTACAATGCAACCAGAAAGGTTGGGTTTGCGCGCTTCCACAGATCCGTTTTGATATTATGAATTCTGTCAATGCTTCAACTGGGTTTTCTCCATTCCAACTTCGTATGGGTCACTCACCTAGGCTCATTCCCCCCTTGGTCCCGAATACCTTGCCTCCAAACTCGCCTGACTCTGATGAAACCACTATGGTGGCCACTCTCCTGGATCAGATTGCCTTGGATGTCTCGGAGGCTAAGGACAATTTATTCATGGCCAAGGTTTCACAGTGTGCATCAGCTAATGAACACAGGGGCAAAGAAAATATTTTCAACGTCGGTGACAAAGTCATGCTTTCAACTTTACATCGTCGCAGGGAATATAAAAACAAAGGAGAAAAACGTGTTGCTAAGTTTTTCCCTCGATTTGATGGTCCATATGGTGTCATTGACTCCTATCCCCAATTCTCCGCATATACGTTGGAACTTCCCAACTCTCCCAACATTTTCCCGACTTTCCATTCATCTGAGATGAAACGGTATCATGCCAACAATCCGGAAGTGTTCCCTGGTCGCGAACTCCCTCAACCTGGTCCAATCGTCACTCCCGAGGGTGTTGAGGAATATGAGGTCGATTCGATCATCGATGCTTGCCGGCGTGGCGTCGGTTGGCAGTTTCTTGTCAGGTGGACTGGCTATGGACCCAAACATGATTGCTGGCTCGCTGGCTCCGCGCTTGACGAATGCGAGGCTCTCGACGTCTGGTTGGCCAATGGTGGAGCGGGTCCACGGTAGCTTTCCTGGTATTTTTCCCCACTGGGGTTTTTCTGTGGCCAACTCCACCCAGGTTTTGATGCACCCATGCAGTTGATGCTGAAATTATTTTTTTCTCTGCCTTATTTTTTCTCTTTCTTGCCCCATTCTTTCTCTTAAAGTCTGGGAGGGTGTAAACCTGCTACGCCACTTTACTACAGCCACACATTATATGCTATTGTTTGCTGATGTATCGTCATACTTACGCGTGCTTCGACATAGTTCGCTCTAGTTCGAACTTCCACCATTCCCTCTACCCTAGCTTATTTTTCTTTCAATCTGAACCTCGTCTACCTTTTGTCTTGCGTGCTTCAAGATCGAGTGTTTTCTAGCCCTCTGAACGAGCTAGTTTTCCAATCACCAATAGATGAGATAGAGGGCTCACGCAGAACCTCACAAATTGGGCACTTGGGACCTGGTGGCTGACAGTTGCAGCTCGGCAAAATAAGTGGGGCAAATGACTGAAAACGGCCTTGTAAGACTGGGTGGGAGCGGGGTTACCATTTATGGGATGAGTTGGGTTTGCAGACAAAATTTCGGACTTGCGCATGATAACATCATTTCCTTATATGTACTTACATACTCATATTTACATGCAGCAATCTGCTGTGTGGATGCCTCCAGGACGTCTTTGCACATGCTAAGTTTGGACAACCACTAGCCAATCATATGACAGACAACACCTGTACCTACTTCTCAGTCATAGGGCAATGCCCTAACAGAGAATGAATGCGGATTAAAAAATAAAAATAAATAAAAAACTATTGTGGGTTGTTACAGCTGTTTTAGGTAATCAGGGTGTACACCAAATAAATGCAAATTTCTCTCCAAAATTTTGAAACAAGATTGCAAGCTCAATTCTTGCTCTTTCTACGTAGTTTTTTTTATATCTGTGTTCACACCTATGCACTCTAATGCATGGTGGTAATAAAATTATATATATGTTCCTGGAACAAAACCCAAGATCTTCAGCAGCTCTGAGGAGCTTGGGCATGAACCACATGTGTCAGAGTGAACCAGAGGCTGTGGAACTTGTTGAACGACATCTCCTAGCATGTATTTAGTGCACAGTGCAGTAGGAACATGTTATAAATATGTTTGTGAATGGCAATTGGCCATTTGCACAATCCTTTGCAACCTTGGGTCTTCATCTGACAAAACAGGGTGCTTTTTACATGTCCCAACTGCACTGTGCACTAAATACATGCTAGGAGATGTCGTTCAACAAGTTCCACAGCCTCTGGTTCACTCTGACACATGTGGTTCATGCCCAAGCTCCTCAGAGCTGCCGAAGATCTCGGGTTTTTTCCAGGGACATATACATCATTTTATTACCACCATGCACTAAAGTACATAAATGCAAACACAGATATAAAAAAACTATGTAGAAGAGCAAGAATTGAGTGCACCATCGTGTTTCAAAGTTTTGGAGAGAAATTTGCATTTATTTGATGTACGCCCTGATTACCTAAAACAGCTGTAAAAGAGCTATAGAAGTGTTTTTAGTCAGCAAAAACTGAGGTTGCTGGCCATCAACCAGGTTGTTAAGTGAAATTATCCCATTACTCATTTAATTGAATGAGTACATTATAAAAAAAATCACCACTTTGGATGAGACAAAGCATCTGACAAGCATGAGCCCAGAAGCCACACCAGAAGCAGGCACCAGAAGCAGAGGTACTGTACCGTGGGGTCTGATCAATCATTCGGGGTTATCAATCAACCGGGGTCTAGCGAGCGCAATTCCTTATGTATCCTTTTGGAAATTTTAATATACCATTTAGACCATATGGATAGTGTACTGAAATATTTTGGTGAATTTAGAACAAGTAAATAATATTCTAAAAAATCTGCAATGTGGTCAAAACACTCATTTTCACTGTTTGCTAACATTCGGGGCCATGTCACCAGCTCTCAGTGGCAAGTTTATCCTTCCAACATAGCCTATCTTTCAATCATGCACCCTAGGCATATTTCTGATGTGGTATGGAGTGGGTGTTGGCCTGTGGGAGGTCCTTGCGCAGACAATTTTGAGGTGGCAGAAAGGCAAATGTCGGTGTGGTGACACCACAGGCAAGAAATTGGACCCCAAAAAAAAAAACACTCACCCAGATCATGAATAAGAGCATTTCTTCCCTTTGGTTTACTTGGCCAGCTCATTGGGGACCACTACAATCAGACAGGAAGTGCACCGCGCAATTCCGACGATTTGGCGTATCTTGGGATCCAGAAGGCGTTTGATGATGAGAAAAACGGCCAGGATGATTTCCCGCAGCTACCCGGTCATTTTCACCATCATCCAGGAAGGTAACATTGAGAGAATATGAGTGGAGAGACGATGACGATGGAGAACACACTGCAGAAGCACAGTAATTCCCACACTGATTGATCTCCACCAATTTCAGCACTTTCGGGTGGTCACGACATAAAATCTAAAGAATAATGTCCTTGTTACATATCCACATTCTAACCACACAGGATTGTCCGTGACATGCAAATGCACATGACCATGTACTTTGGATGTACATATGTTTGACAAGGGAAGCATGCGCACGAGGATGCCGTTCATTGATTGATAACCCCCATCGGTACAGTAGTGGGAATGCAAGACAATCTAATGGACCCCACCGGAGGAGGGCTGTCCAAAGCTTAAATGTACCAAATAAGAACAGGACCAACACTGACTGAGCAAAGTAAAAGTTCCAATACATGCCAGTTAGAAAGCCACAAAATCTCTGTATTTTTTGCAGAAAACATGAATGACCGCCACATTTCCATTAGGCACAACAATCCAGAAATGCTTCACAACTCAGTAAACGTAACCCAGCAACTTCCCACCCACATTTTTGCGGCGGGCTTCCTCATGATCTAAAATGCCCGATGACGTTGTCTTTGGAGACACAGTTAATCTCCGAACTTTGGGAAGCACATAATGCAGGACACATACGAGGATGATGATTCCGAACCCACGCGATGGAAGGAGTAAATTGACCCATGACTCAATCTGCGTTACTTGCACATTGAAGCGAGGCGAGATGACGCCGGTTTTGTTGAGTCGTCCGTTTAGTTGCACGACAATCTTGCCCGATCGGTGGTCGTCAATGAGTTCAAACTCGCCGATATAGCCTAAATCAATGAAGAATTTATTCAGTACATTCTGTTCGTCGAAGGGTGAATAAAAGGGAGTAAGACGGAAGAGAAAAAATGATGTAGTCCAAAAATCTGAACCCTAGTATTACGAGACCGAAATCAAAACGACAAGGGCTATCTGAGAGGACAAGATAAATTGATTTCTCGGCGCGTTAAAACGAGAGGAAGGTGGAAGCAGTGACCGACTGCCCGTAGTTATCACGCCGAAGAGATGTTATAAAAAGGAACGGAACGGAACGCTGAAAGAAAAAGAAATATCGAGCTCACCATGTCGTTGCATGACACTCAAGAACTTTACGACGACCTTGGATGATGGGCGGATGAGCACCTGCCTCTTCCCGCGACGCTCCGCGTTTACGATATTGTTCTAATGGGTTTACCTTAAGCATGCGACCATGAGGTCAAAGAATCTGACATGTCGTACCAAGCAATCATTCTGCGCAAATGAAATGAGCATGTATCGTAACTAACGAAGACGAAATATACGCACGAGAACAGATACGCGAACCATGGTGATCAAGTAGATACTTTTGTAATAGAGTGGGCACTGGCAGGAGAACTTGAAGTAAGCGTTTTGAGCTCGGCTATGAGTGTCGCGTCACGAAACGCGATTCAAAGCGGAGCGGACTAGGGATAGCGACGAGAAGCATCTAGAGCTCATTGCGCCTCGAAAACGGATGAACGAAACTGAACTCACCTTGGGTTGATGAGGTGTTTGGTGAACGTTCGAACACTTGCAGAATTTCGTGAAATGTGTGGCTGAGCACGTGGCAAGAACTGTACAGCTCCAAGCCACAGATGGTCGTGTTTACGCCATTGCCCAATTCAGTCACACGTCTAGCGACAACACTCGATAATCGTTTCCCTCAACATTCAACATGGTAAGCACCATCGCGGATACGTGCAAGTTATTGTCGCTGAAGTGCGCTGCGTCTAGGGCCGAGTTCGCACCAAAACAACCAAGAGAGCTTCCCGCGTTCTCATTGAGAAATAGTGCGTTTGTGCGCACAAATCCTATGTCCTAGCCTGTGTCGACCACTTTCCATTAGCTACCCCCGCCTCACCCTCGACTTCCACACCAACAAGCGTATCATCGATGAAGTCGTGAGTCACCATCCCTTCCCCTTCGACAACTTCCGAATCTAGAGTCATTGAACGTTTCATGCTGCAAAAATTAGGCCGTCGTCCCATCAAAGCGTCTGCGCAACAAAATCTCCGGGTTCACGACACACTTGATGAAGCGTATCCAGCGCGGACCCGTGCGCGGTATCTCGTTCAAGCTGCAGGAAGAGGAGCGCGAGCGGAAGGACAACTACGTCCCCGAAGTCTCTGCGCTCGACACGAGCGTGAATGGTCTCGAGGTTGACCTTGATACCAAGGTAAGTTTCCTCCCCACATTTCTGTCCCATCATTCTTTTCCTCTCGAGTATTCTAATTTGTTTGAACGAATTGCTGATGAATCATTGATTTTCCAGGCGCTCTTGAAAGCCCTCAACTTCGACACGATCAACGTGTCAGTCTCCCAGCCCTTATCAACCATGCAGGAGCGGGCCCCGCGGCGGGAGAGGAGGAACGTCCCTGGTGCCGGCCGATCGTAGAGCAAAAAGTAATATTTTGGCGCGGATTGTTGTCCGTTTATGTTACATTGTTTCAGCTACGTTCATGGTTCTATAGCATGCTAAGAAAAATTATGCTTGCCCCAATCCTTACACGTCATCGCTCGATCGTCCACCGGAAAATGCGATTTTGTCATTCCGATCAGCTCCATTTACTATTCAGAATGGATTGAGTTGACCACGTGGTAATTTCTCTAAATGAACTCGACGGCATCATGTTGTCCAGCGCTAACATTCAACTAACCACCAACCACCTCATGACGCCATGACAGCCAACTCGTCAAGTCCAAAGAAACAGGTTACCACCTCAGCGGACAAGGCTAAGCCCCAACTACGCACACCAAATTCACAATATTGGGCTGTGAGCACTCAGCACTTCTGCTGTTTACCATTCGCCGAAAGAGTTGGGTTTGTTACAGCTTACACGCCAGCTCCAGCTGCGTTTACAATATGCACGATTGAAAGTCGAGCACGGCTGGGTGAGTGACCTTAATCTCTGTACAAATGCAAAAATGCCTGAATAACCGTTCGTGCGTATTAGCAAAAGCAGAATTTGAACGAGGTTGAGAACCTCTACTTCCGGCAGCATCAAATACGCAAGCCGCCAGCGTCTGCAACAGTACCAGTACCCGAAGTATATGACCTTAATTCCCCGGCGAAGGGCCAGGCGCAGTCAAGTAGACACCTCGGCGTCGAGGCTTCTGAGCCTCTGCGTAACATATCCCCGAACCAAGAGGCTCACTTTGACCCTGACGTGCAACCCAAACCCAGCGACACCGCACAACCACAACCAGCACGATCCACCCCTGTCGATCCACCGGCTTCCGATTCAACCATGCAAGAGCCATCTGAAACTCAGGCTGCTCAGGATCAGCGTGAAAGCATGTTCCCGACGGACCCTTCAAAACCTCAGGAAATGAGTTATTATCGTCCGCACGTCACCAGACGAAGTCCCGAGAAGCCCAAGCTCGAGCAGGGACAGTCACCCATACGGCCTCACTCTCGACCGCACACACCTTCGCCGTCCGTTCCTACCACCAGCTCGGGGCATGTTGTACAGCCGAAGCCTCAGTCAGGTGCAAAGCTAAAAGACATCCCTCCGAGAAAGCTAGCGCCTCCGATTTTTGGACCACGAAACCCGGAAGGTTTGTTCACGTTCCTGTTTACCTGTTCGCTGGTTGACCGGTCAACGCACAGATGGCTCGTCATCAGGCCAGAATACAGGCTACAGTCGCGGTGCCCCGATGACATACGACTCATTCTGGTCATCGCATTCACAGTCGTAGCTGTGATGCTGTGGTGTCGCATGTTTTATATTTTACGTAGTTTCTGCTTAGTCAAATACCCTGAAAGTGGAATTTGTTGAACTCGAAGCCGAGTGGCCACCGTCACTTTTGCGCAAACGTCTTGACTGACGCCATTCAGGTTGTGAGCATGTCCCTCCCCGCCAACGACGCCTTCAGCCAGATATCAAACTCCCATTCCTCCATCGCCCGCCGCAACGGCACAACCATGTCCTCCCGGCGCTCCCTCACCCGCTCACCCTCTCCCAAAATCTCATTCCGCGCAGCCATCCAGGCCACCGCAGACGGCACCAAACCCAGTCGACGGAAACCCCTTCGCCGACTGTCCTCCAATGGCAGTATCATCTATGCGAACGGCGGTGTCTTGGAGGGTGTGGATGAGAACATGAGTTTGGGATTAGGGGCCGTCGTGCGCGAGCTGACAGATGCTCCGCAAAAGACGCGACGGAGGGGTGCAGATCATAAACCCGCCACTCAAGACAAGATAGACTGGGAAGTGCCTCGCAAAGTTCTTCATTCATCTATAGGTCAGTATCGATTATCATTGTATCGATGTGGTCGCGTGCTCACTTGCAACCCCAGGTTTTCTCGTGCTCCCGCTCTACATCTCGCACTCCTCCGTCCATGTTGTCATTGTATACTTGTCTGTCGCCTTTGCTGTCATCGGGATCACCGATATTATCCGCCTCCGCTACCCATCCGTCGCAAGAACGTACGAACGTTTCCTCGGCTTCCTCATGCGCGACTCCGAAAAGGTCTGCCCTCCTTCTTCATCCCCATTCATTCTCTCACCCCCTCTCTACCAGAACTCAACGAACGGTGTAATATGGTACCTCCTCGGCGCCATAATCGTGCTCTCCTTATACCCACTAGACATCGCAGTCGTCTCCATCCTAATGTCCGTCCCCCTCCTCCCTCTCCAACCCTCACTAACCAACCTTAACCGCCTCACACAGCCTATCATGGTGCGACACCGCCGCATCCACCTTCGGACGCATGTACGGCCGCCGCACCTCTCCCCTCCCTCAATCCCTCTCCATCCCTCTCGGCTTCGCCGCGCTCACGCTCCCCCTCCCCTTCGCGCGCCGCAAGTCCGTCGCGGGATTCCTCGGCGGAGCAGTCACCGGGTCCTTGATAGCGGTATCCTTCTGGGGGTGGGTCGCGCCGATGGGCGAGGCGGTGCCGGCGTGGTCGTGGTCGTCGGCGGAGTGGGTGGGGTCGGCGGCGGGGCTGGGGATAGTGAGCGTCGTGACGGGTGTGGTGGCCGGTGTATCCGAGGCTTTAGGTTCGCCTTCTCTGTGCCCCTCTCTGACTTTCCCGCGTGTACTCATCGCGTGATCCTTTTTCCTTCACCAGACGTCGGGAACCTCGACGACAACCTCACGCTCCCCGTCATCGCAGGCGGCGCCATGTGGGGATTCTTCAAGCTGCTTGATTGGCTCACCACCTCCCCCATCTCAAGTTGATATACCCTACTCTAGCCCGTTCTTGTCCCCTTTCTCTCTGACGATTTTAATGAATGTCCCCTGACGATCTACATTTAATCTTATATTCCTACCTCCTACCCACTACACGCATCCCATCAACGCACCTACACCTTTGGATCCCCATCTTGTGCCTCCGTAGACTCCTGCAAAAGTAATATCGGATGTCTTGACCTACTACTTACATATTACCTCTATCGGATCCTTATTGTTAGAACGTACCACTTTGTTGTACTTGGAAAAAAATTACCGCTTTCGACTATTATCTCCACGGAGATTTTAGCACCACATAAGAAACTATTTTTGGTGGCCTTGTGGTCTAGTGGTAAGATACTCGCTTTGGGTTAACCTGCATGCGAGTGATCCCGGGCTCGAACCCCGGCGGGGCCCAATACTTTTTGCTTTCAGTCACTCAACTTCACACAGTTTCTGACAAATTCGAACGCGTGGACACAACCCTCTCATTGAGGTAAAAACGCAGTATACATTTTTGTGATTTCATCCCGATCGGCAACCAGAGGTCGTATATATAGAATTACGGACGTGTGCGTGCGTGCGTGTTGTAGCAGTAATGCAAGTAAAAGGAAAAGGGGAATGTGTGTAAACGAGAAACAGGAGAGAGGGAAACCGCGATGAGTGGATGGAAAGGATAGGAAGTATGGTTGTGGGTAAACTGAGGAAACAGATGGTGAACGGAACGAGACTGGACGGCGTCCGGACGAGCACAAGGCCGAGCACGGCTTGGCCAGCACTCCTAACGGCAATACGTGCGGCTGCCTGCCTTGAGATGGCCGATGGCGCATCTCACTCCTATTATATTAATCAGCATCAGTATCGAGAGACCACAAAGAGAGATCAACTTACAGAAAACAGGCTGCACGCCCTGTACCTCTGGCACGAACACATTCCCCTGCCCATCGCCCGCTGCTGCCGCATCCCTCTCCTCCTGCTCCATCTCCTCCCGCTCGTCGTTGTCTAGCCAGGAGTCTTCGACGGTGGCCTGGACCCTCCGGACGTACTCCTTCATGTTTTCTCGGTATAGTTGTGCTGCCTCCGCGTTTGCCGGGCTGTACAGTCGCATAACCATATGTCAGTCAGACACAGCATCGGGGGAAGGGGAACATCGGAGTGGTGAAAGAAGAAGGGAGGCCGGGCGAGAAAAGAACGAACCTATTCGGATTAGGATCATGCAGCAAACTCTGTATACTCGTCAGGATCGCCGCCACATCGTACGTCGGGCTCCATCTGTTCTGCAGTATGTCCAAACACAGCTCGCCGTTCGCATACACGTTCGGGTGGAACATGCGCGAGAGGAACTTGACCGTCGGCGGCTTGTTTGGGTAGCTCTCGTCGAATGTTAGGAGGAGCTTGAACGTGCCATCCTCGAACGGCGTGTCCGCTTCATAATCAACGTTCCACAAGTCAGAGGGGGGTGAATCAAAACGGGAAAGGAACAAGCGCACCAGGTCCGAAGATGACAGCATTCCACTGCATGATGTTATCATGACACGGGCTCCCTGAAATGCCGCCTGGCGGATCTGACGAGAGTCTCTTGAAATCGCGAATGAGTCGTCTCCGAGCTGTTGTCGACTACAATATATTATATTTCGGCTTCAGCGCAGATCCAACAACAGATTTTTTGACAAGATAATGGGCTTACCATGAGTGGTTGTAGGGCGTGTTGATGGTGGTTAAGAAAGAAGAACGAGGCTGACCGAAGCCGTCACAGTCGCGTCGCTAAGTTACCCTAGAATGGGGTTTCCCCTATTGTCGGTCACGTCACATGATCGGCGCATGGAATTGGCAAGAAAACTGCGAGACCAAGCGTGGGTTGCCAGGGAGAGTAAGGTTATACCGTCGTGTTTACCAAATGTATAATTTGCCATTGCCAAGACCTGGTTTTCGAGTGTGTGTTAATGTACATGCAATATGCGATAAGATAAAAGATAAAACGAGAGTCAGCAGCATACAGCGAAATGTTTATCAGCAGAACGTTCAAGTTTGTCAGGTCAAGAAGTGATCGCCTCGTCCTTCGGCTCGACTTTGTAATTAGACTCCACGGAACCATCCCCACCACTGGCAGCTCCATTACCGTCAACCTGGGGCACCAAAACATAATTTCCTCTGCCGCTGATGCTCAACTGCGGTATCCTCGACGATATGTGGCCTTTCGTTTCTTGACCCCATTGCACTGCGCCTGCTTGGAGAGTATCGTTCGAGCGGAGGAGAGTCACGAGTCTTGCGAAGAGGTATATGCCGATTGCCATACTCGTCAAGAGAAAAGTAGCAAGCATAGCAACCGTAAGGTTCATTAGGAGAGCGATGGCTAGACCAGTAAACGCTATCAATGGCTACATATTACTCGGGAATTTATGGTGAACGCACCGACGACAGAGACAATTGTTAGAGCAGCTGTGATTGCCGCAGCAAGTGCAAGAAAGATGAACGATGCGAAGATGAAGATGGAGAAGCCACTGCACGAAGGCTGATCAATCAGTACCACATTATGCAGGAAGACGTGCTCACATGAAGGCCGTCACGGGTAAGAAGCTGAGCGATGAAAATATGCCAATGGCAGTCTGCAAAGCCCATCGTCAACGCCACCAAAATTCAAACAATCACACGACGACGACGAACAGCAGTAACAGGAGATTCATAGAAGAATTGTTTGGCGACATCAACGGAAGGAGCGATATAGTTTTCCTCGATCCTACAGACACCAAAACGTCTTCAGTCCCCAACCACGATGACGTCAAATGAATGTGCTCACTGGCGAAAACGAGACCGGACAGTCACTGCAGTACGGTCGAAGTACGAAGATAAGCCATCCTGCACTTCGATTCTTTCATTTGGCGGACCCATGGTTGACGAGGGCATAAGGGACTTCGTGGTTCATGCAAATCATCCAACGCGTCATGTCACGTTGAAAATAGAATACTAGTCACACGTCACAAACTGACTTGGACCAGAACTTTACGATGCCAGGTCGCAAACTAAATGCGTTGGAGCAGCGACTGCACCAAACGGCTCTTGCCGATTCTGAGAAGGTTTCGACTTTCAACTGCTCTCACCGACATTAGCATCGTCTAATTTAGTCTCTCAACAACAGACCCTCACGCAAGCAGAATGCGACGCTCTCATCCCAGACAAGAAACCTCGAGTGGATGCAATCAATTTCCTCTTGGGCACCGTCAGTAATACCGCTCATTTACGCGTTTACAATGACTCTAAATACGTTCATCTCTAGGGCTTGTTTCGAGCGGCGAGGGGATCCGATGGCACACTGTCCTACCGGGCAGTTACGAAGAATGAGTTAGATGTGTATGTCACAACTCCGTTTGTGCGTTAGGTGACGTGGATTAAGTGAGGTGTTGCAGGAGGAAGGATTTAGCCGGGGAGGAAAATCTCGTTCTGAGTCATATCCAAGCCGCTGGCAACGAAGGTATGCCAATTCATCCTCAAATTCCAAACACACACGCGCACCACAAGAACACGCATCTCCATCGTGACCGGAACTGAATTGAAATGTGATGATCCATTCAGGTATCTGGACGAAACATCTAAAAGCAAAGACCGAGTTGCACCAAACCATCATCGACCGATGCCTCAAATCACTTGTCCAAAAAGACCTCGTCAAAGGCATCACTGGCGTAAAAGTACATCCCATCCCTAATGCCCATGAGGACTTACTGCACACAATTCACCTTTCACAGCACCCGACTCGTAAACTTTACATGCTCGCTCACCTAGAACCGTCCGTCGATATCACAGGAGGGCCGTGGTACACAGACAAAGAACTCGATACCGAATTCATTAAACTTTTATCCAGCGCATGCTTGCGGTTCATCCGGGACAAGGCAAGTTGCGTTTGCGATTTCCATTCCGTCGTTCGCTCAAATCACGAACCATTATGAATCTTCAGACCTTTCCAAAATCCAACACCGACAAGCGACCACTGTACTCAATATCATCTGCGCCCTCGTACACAACCGCACAACAGATCCAAGCGTTCCTTTCAAAATCTAAAATTACCGAGACGCAGCTCAGCGTCGAGCACGTTGAGATGCTTTTGAACGTGCTCATTATAGACGGAGAGATTGAGAAAGTATGTTGATGCTCTTACCAATCTTCACTAGTCAACTTAAGGTCGTTAGATCCCTGCGTTCGGCGGAGCCCTCTGGGAAGCAAGTGCCGCGGCAGACAAGAGCGACGATGAGGAAGCAACTCCGAAAAGCAAGCGCTCTCGGCGGTCGAGCAGTGTTCATAGAGGAAGAGATGATGACGAGGATTCGGCCGGCGAGGGAAGCTCGCGGAGAAGAAGTCGAAAATCAAGCAAACACGTTGGGAGCGCCAGCGACAGCGAAGGACACGGGAGCACGAAGAAAAGCCCACAAAAAAGTCGCGGTCGCGGCGACGATACAGGTGATGACGAGCCATCTTCGAGGCGGAAGAGCAGAAGCAGAAGCAAACGCGGACGATCCACCTCCCTTTCCAGTTCAGATTTGGACTCGTCCCCGATCAAGTCCGAGCAGGACAGCCCTCCGCGAAAACGTTCCCGTAAACGATCTCCATCACCCCAACAGCTTGTAGCCGGCATGTCAATTGTCGATGACTATGGTGGTGCGTTTGTTTATCGCGCGATTCGTCAGGAACATGTGGCGTTGGGATGGTCACAAGCACCGTGTGGACGGTGTCCGCAATTCGACTTTTGCAGTGATAAAGGACCGGTGAACCCCAGAGAATGCGAATATTATGGAGAGTGGCTGCGAGCTGGGGCAGTCAAAATAGAATAGTAACTTTATTGAACTGAAACTCAATATGACTTTATGTTCGCGGAGTTTGAACGGACAACTTGAGCGCTTACACCTTCGCACTGCGGTCGTCTGGATGAACGTGCTGGTATATTCTGGCCCTGGCGTATCGCAGACCTCACTGACTCACACACTGAGCTCACTCCGAACGCTCTTGCTGCCTAACTATGCGGTGAACACCATCACAGCACACGCACTAGCCAACCAGCCATGGGCTTCTACTTGTGCTCTTCTTGTCATCCCGGGTGGGCGCGATCTGCCATACCTGTCTGCCCTATCTCCTTCGATGTCCACCATTAAATCCTACGTCCACAATGGCGGTGCATACCTTGGGCTCTGTGCTGGTGCGTACTTTGCTTCGAAGCGAGTGGAATGGGAGGTCGGGACGCCAATGGAGGTCTCCGGTGATCGCCCTCTTCGGTTCTTCGACGGAATATGCCGGGGTTGTGTATATCCTGGCTTCCAATATGAAACCGAAGACGGTGCGAGAGCCGTGAACCTCGATATTCTTGGTCCCGGAGGCGTCGAACGAATGGAAGGACTCTACTACAATGGTGGAGGAGAATTCGTTGACGCTGCGAATATCCCCAACGCCAAAATCCTCGCTAAATACGTCGACGATGAAGGAGCTGGAAAGGTCGCGGGTGTATCGTGTCTGGTTGAAAGGGGTAGAGCGGTTCTATGGGCAATTCATCCGGAATATCCCCTCACACGGGAACCTGCCAATCTCACGATATCTCGCTCACGCTCGGATTTCAGTTCCAATCAAATAAATGAATGCGAGAACAGAAGATGGCAGTTGATGCGCGATACCTTAACTATTCTGGGTCTGCAACTTCCTCAATCCAATTCTGCGAGGAGATCTCGACCTCTTCCGCAATACCTCGTGTCCCCTCCGACCAAACCTTTCGTGACAGCGACGATTCTTAATTCACTATCCGAACATCTGACAGTAGGGACCCCTCGAGTCTTGAAGGATACAGCCGATGTATTTCATTTTCACATGCACAATGAGAACGATCTGGCAAAGAAACTATCCTCGGCGTTGAACACAGAGGATGACGATGATCGAGCCGTGCAACCAAAACATATAGTGGTCTGCTCAGACGGAAGATTACCGTCGAAATCTGAAACACCGTCTTTCGACATTGGCCAGTTTTTCGAGGGTATCTCCAAATTAAATAATTCACAAAATGCGGAAGAGCATTCCGCTCACTGGAGTATGGGAGAAGCATTGCTGTACGGAGAAGTAGTAACGAGCACTCAAACCATGCTTGACCAGTACGTCCGTACTATGTGAATGCCATATTGACCGGTATTCATACTCGTCCAGAAATCCCATTCTACTGACCGCTTTACCCACTCCCTTGCTATCTATTGCCGCCCAACAATTGTCGGGGCGCGGCCGAGGGCCTAACACATGGCTTTCTCCGTCCGGCTGTTTGCAATTCTCCTTACTCCTTCGCCTGCCATTATATTCGTTCCCTCCTGCAAAATTGGTGTTCATCCAGTACCTTTTCGGGTTAGCCGTAGTCCAAGCTTGCAGAGACGAAAGCGTACTAGGAAAACTGGGCCAAAGAGTGCGCTTAAAATGGCCAAATGATATATATGCTGTTCTCGACGATGCCGGCGAGTTGAAGAAAGTAGGCGGGATTTTGGTCAATACCAGTTTCAGCGGTGGCAATGTAGACATCATAATTGGTCAGTGGAAGCCTACCGTACTACAGTATTACACTTCTAACCCTACCCCTCAGGTTGTGGATTGAATGTTCTCAATCCTCCGCCGATAACGTCGATGTCCAACCTCATTCCACCAGGGTTGACAGGCATGGATCTAACCATGGAACGAACCGCCGCTTGCATTGTGTCTACATTCGAGAAAATGTGGACGACATTTATTGCTAACAAAGGGTCATTCGATCCATTCATGGACCTGTATCTCGACCGGTGGTTGCACTCGTGAGTCATCGTTACTCAGTCAACGCACGCCTCTGTATACTGACCTGTGAATTCGAAAGCGACCAACTCGTGACGATCACCACGATCGATCCTCCCGTTCCTGCTAGAATTGTGGGCATTACGCCAGATCATGGATTGTTACGCACCGTTCCGGAGCATTCGGGAAGTTGGTCTGGGCGTGGTGATCCCTACATTGATCTACAACCAGACGGCAATAGCTTCGATCTCATGTCTGGTCTCATTCGTTCAAAGACTTGAGGAACCAACGGGTGTCGCTTTCGTATTGTACTGCACTGAGACCACTTCGTATACGATACGGATCCCCATGAACATCCACTTTACAGCACTTAAAATGTGTCGTCGATACATCATCTCATGATCATAGAACACTGGGTTGTCCAAACCTGCTGCAATCCCAGTTAGTCATCGCGCAAACCATAGTAAATCTCCGGCCTGAATGTACGAGTAGCAAAGCGTCTTATGCTACGCAAAATTTCAACACCATGGTCTTAAATCTTTACCATGATAACGAAGAAATCTCTCAATCCCTTTCGCATGTGTTCGATGACATATTTCATTTGAATATTTGTCTTCTGTTGTGCGATGTACAAAAAATGATGTCGAGATATTGCGTATTCAGTTAGTTTCATTCATCGTCGCTCTCCAACTCCACCTAATTCGTGCGTTAGAAATGCACGTCCAAAGCGTGGCACGATGACTCACCACTTCTTGCATTTTCCCCCTCGCTTTGGTCGCTGCTGACCTCGCCGATGCACGTCCCGCTGGTGCAAAAGTCAAGGTGCTTTGCTTCGCGGATGATGCCGCCGCAGCCTTTTTCTTCGCTGGCGCTTTCTTCCCAGCCGACGGTTGGCTGACGAAATACGTCTGTAAGACATCTGCAATCAAAAAGGTGGCACTCGTACCTCAAAACCGCCGCGCGGTTCGTCGCCTTTTTAGCCTTTGGCTGCTCAGGTTCTTCCTCGTCGTCAATCTCATCGACTGGCGATTCGAGTTCATCCTCAGATTCGACCTAGCAGGTGTCACTGACTCAAAGCCCAACAAGCATATTCAAACGATTAACTTACAGCCTTTTTGCCTCTGCCCTTTTTCGCCGGTGCCTTTTTCGCTGGCGTAGGCGCAGCGGCTTTCTTCCCCTTTGCTGTGGTCTTCTTGGGTGGAGGTTCGGCGAACGCGTCTGAGTCGTCCCCGTCAACGTCCATAGTCATCGAATCGACCGAATCGGCATCCGAATCTTTCGCTTTGCCTTTCCCCTACGTGTACCAAATTTAAATTATGCATGTTTCACAAGCAAACGGCAACACAGATGAAACCACGAACCTTGCTTGACGACGCTGCCTTGCCATTCGTCTTTTCCTGGTACTCTTTTTCGTGTTGTTCACGTGCCTTGGAAAGCTGGTGGCAAATATGATTCCACAAATCAGTTCAACGACGTGAAAGGAAAGGAATGAACAGACCGCATCGTCCAAGTCGTCTTCTTCGACTTGCCCTTCAGCCCCAACCGTTTTCATCAACGCCTTCAAACTGGTGCTTACGTATCTACCAAAATTGCAATCAGTTGATCTGCAAACAAACATTCATGAGTTCGTACCCCTGGATCGCATGCGGATCGTCCTTCTCCACAAACGTCTGAATCGCATCCGACAACCCCGACTCTCCCAATAACTGCAACTCCTGCGCCGCAAGGTACTCCCTCACCAGCGTCTGCACCCTCACCTTCGCCAACTTCTCTGAAGTTGTCAACGCGGGGTCGTCAATGCTCAACACCGGCTCGTCCTCTCCGTCCGCGCCACCCTTCCCTTTCGACTTCGTAGCACTCCGTTTCGAGCGATGGAATACCAGCACGTCTCGAGGGTTCGCGATGCGACCGGTGAATTCCTGGCCGAACCGAATGGGATTGGACATCTCAGCGCCTGTTGTGTCGACTTTGAGCCGGATGAGTGGGAGCATGGGTTTGAGCGCTTGTTCGCCGCGCTCGACGGCTCGAGTGTTGCGTTCTTCCCATTGCTCGTTTGCTTTCGCAATGAGCTCGTTGACCTTGTAGAGCAGCTCAATTATTTCGCAACAATTGTTCAACGGGTGTGGTAGTCATTTACCTTCGCTTTCAGGAACTTGACAACCTCCATCTGATCAGCAATATCAAAACCTTCTTCCTCCGCCACCTCTGTGAGGAAAATCTCTTCCAGAACGAATGGCCGCACCGTCCGGAGGGGTATGGGCTCCAAATTGAACTCCTTCCCGCGGATCTGAATCAGTGCGACGTGCCTTCATTCGCAGAATGTGAATTAAAAATTACAAGGTGGTAAAGGGAAACGGACTGACTTTTCTAGTGACTCACCATCTGCTAAAGATGTCGCCACAGAGGAACCGGGCTGTGTAATATAGTAATTCTTCCCTGCGACCGGTTCTGGGACGATTCGGCAGTCATGCTCGTGACCCCACACGACAAGATTGATGCTATTGTCGAACATGGCCTCTGGCACATATTCCTGGGGTCCATGTGCAACCCTAAAAAATAGCGACATACGTTTGTTGCAATCCAGCTCAGCACAGGCCGAAACACACGCACCGATTCTGATGCACCAACATAATATTGAACCAGTCTTGTTTATCTCTCGGCATGAACATGCGAACACGGTTGCTCCTCAGCTCGAAGTGCATCCGCGCGTCCTTCACGTTCCCGATACCGTACAGGCCAAGACGCGTCGTACCTTTGCGAAGGAGGACGGGGCGGACGGCAATGCCACCGGTACCAGTCTCTGGGTGTACTTCTGCTTCGGTTGTGGGGATGTCAATCTTGCCCATGTAGTTGATTAAGCCGGTGACGGAGAGGAGATCTAGTGCGCAGAGAGCACCTTCCTGTTTATGTGTCAGCATAACGTACGAAACACATGAAATCAGCATACCGGACCAGCGCCCTGTGGATCATCGTGGTTGCCATGTATAGAAAATACTGGTATTCCAACATTTAAATTCGGATCCTCATAATTTACGGCTGGAAATCTGGGTGTTCGGAGAGTGAGAAATGGGCAACGACTACATGAGTCACAAAATGACAAACGAGAAGCCTGGAGCTTTCCCCTCGTCCGGATTGCTCAACAGTTCAATCTGAACAGGTCTGTCATTGAGCGTATACTCGCGAAGAAGTGCAGCGACGCGGTATAAGCAGTCCCGAGACGGTCTGTTCTCGTGGAACAAATCCCCTGCAAGCAGGACAAAATCGACCTGGTCTGACGTGAATAGCTTTAAGCATAAGATATTCCCGAATGGTACATACGTCGTTCTTCACTGCCAGCTTTAAAATCTCCTCAAAGGTGTTGATTGCATCCTGGCCGCGAATAGGGTCACGCTCCATGTATCCAATGTGATTATCCGTTGCGAGCATGATTTTGATGGTGTCCTCATCTGAATTTTGCGTATTAGTTGTAAATACCACGAAATTGAGATCAAGCTCAGACCTTGGTCGTACAATGTAGGAGGCGGAGGCGACTGATGGTCGGGAGGAGGCTCAGACATTTGGAGGCGCGTTGTAACGCGTCACACTTTGACGCGAATTGTCACGTCTCAAATTAGGCAACGTGCGGTGGCGAGATTGTGTACAGTCATCTTCATCCGCAACTTGCATGTCCAAGCGAGGCCCAGGAGGTTCGGGAGTGACTTTCATATTTAATACACGAGCTTATTCCTAACAGAATCGCCTCTTCAATCCTCGAAACGCCAACGGAAGACTGACGGAGAATATGTTGACGTGGAAGACTCAGATCCCGACGTTGAAGTTGCAGAAGCCGCAGATTCGAAACTCGTACCAAGGGGAGCCACCATAAATCTCAGTGCTCTTACAAGGAAGTTAAAAGAGCAGAAGAGCGGGAATGCTCCTCCTGCACATCGCCATAAGCTCGGGTTCTTGTTCTCGTCGATGTTCCCGGCGTCGGACTTCTCGTTCCTCAACCTGAAGCCAGACCATTCATCGCGGCCGTTATGGATCAACCCAGAAGATGGAAAAATCATTCTGGAGGCTTTCTCTCCTATTGCAGAGCAGGCGCAGGATTTTCTTGTCGCCATAAGTGAGCCTGTCAGCAGGTGAGCAATAGTGTGCCCTTATAAGGAAACAATTGAAGCGACATGAACAGACCCGAGTTCATACATGAATATCAGGTTAGCGCTACATCAACTTTAGACCAGACACATTCGCTGAATGATCCCAGCTCACTTCGTACAGTCTGTACGCTGCTGTTTCCGTTGGCTTACAAACAAATGACATTATCGAGGTGAGTGGCCGCAAACGCATTCTGGACAACGCTAATTCTGATTCCATAGGTACTGAATCGTCTCTCGAAAGTCCCAGTGCCAGACTCCATCGTCGAATTCATCCGCGACTGCACCGTCTCCTACGGCAAAGTCAAGCTCGTGCTCAAACACAACAAGTACTTCATCGAGTCGAGTCATCCAGACGCGTTGCAAGTCCTCCTACGGGATGAGTTCATTGGCTCCTCGCGGGTGAAGACCGCACCGGCTGATGAGCGGACTGGAGGGTTGGCAAGTAAGGTGTCGCAGTTGGCGATCGAGGGGAGCGCACAGGCTGGGAAGAAAGCGCCGACTCAGGTCGCTGGTAAGCCGGGCCCGACGGACTTGTTCAACTCCATCGTGGGCATCGAAAGAGGTTAGTACAACGACGGCATCTCTACATGCGAGAGATGAATGTTTCGGTCGCAGATGACATTGACGAAGACGACGGCAATGTGCATGCATTTGAAATTGAAGACACAAAAGTTGATGTGAGCGGTGATGCGGATGCTTTTTCCTGGTTCCAATGCTAAATGTCTCCCAATCAGGCAGTGCGAAAGCGATGCGTCGAGCTGGACTATCCGGTGCTCGAGGAATACGACTTCCGGCACGACAAGATCAACGCAGATCTGGACATCGACCTTAAACCATCAACGGTCATTCGACCATACCAAGAGACAAGTCTCAGCAAGATGTTTGGTGATGGGTACGTTGTCCGCGTCTTCGTGGCCGGAGTTGGGTGCTGACATTTTGTTAAATAGACGTGCTCGATCGGGGATCATCGTGCTACCCTGTGGAGCTGGAAAGACGCTTGTCGGTATCATCGCAGCTTGCACAATCAAGAAAAGTTGTCTTATTCTTTGCACCTCATCGTGAGTTGACTCCCTCATCCTTTTATCCCATTGCTGATGAATTCGCGTCGTCCAGGGTGTCGGTTATGCAATGGAAGCAACAGTTTATGCAATGGTCAAATATATCTGACCGTCAAGTTGCTGTCTTCACGAAGGACGAAAAGCAAAAGGCGCGTCAATCCAACATGGCATTTTGAGTCTTACTAATCGTTTCGGGATACTGTAGTTCGCCGGAGACTCAGGCGTCGTGATATCTACATACTCCATGGTTGCTTTCAATCAAGACAGACGTTCCTACGAGTCCAAGAAGACCATGGAGTGGATAGAGTCACGGGAATGGGGGTTCATGATTCTGGATGAAGTCCACGTCGTTCCAGCTGCTATGTTCCGACGGGTGCTCACGAACATCAAAGCGCACTCGAAGCTCGGCCTAACAGCGACGCTTGTCCGCGAAGACGATAAGATCACCGATTTGAATTACATGATAGGGCCGAAACTTTATGAAGCGAATTGGATGGACCTCGCTGCGAAGGGACATATTGCTAACGTTCAGGTGCGTTTGTCGATTTGGGGACTATTAGTTATGTCAGCTCATCTTCTTGCAACTACGACAGTGCGCTGAAGTGTGGTGTCCGATGACACCAGAGTTCTTCAGAGAATACTTGCGCGAAAAGACACGCAAGCAGATGTTGCTCTACACCATGAATCCGAGCAAATTCCAAGCATGCCAGTTTTTGATTATGTACCATGAAGATCGTGGTGACAAGATCATCGTCTTTTCCGATCAGCTGTATTCCTTAAGGGTATGGTTTCGATTCTCAGACATATGAAATGATAGCATACTTACGGAAACTCTCAGGCGTACGCTGTCAAACTGGGCAAGCCGTATATTTGCGGCGATACCTCAGAACGAGAACGCATGCAGGTTTTGGAATTGTTCAAATCGAACTCCGCGATAAACACGATTTTCTTATCGAAAGTCGGAGACACTTCCATTGACATTCCCGAAGCGACGTGCCTCATTCAAATATCCTCTCACTACGGCTCACGCAGACAGGAGGCACAGCGTCTTGGTCGGTCGTTGTCCTCTCATGTTGATGTGAGGTGCTGATATTGTTCTACCAGGACGGATTCTTCGTGCCAAGCGCCGAAATGAAGCGGGATTCAACGCGTTCTTCTACTCTCTCGTATCGAAGGACACGCAAGAAATGTACTACTCATCAAAGCGACAACAATTCCTGATCGAGAACGGATATTCATTCAAAGTGATCACGCACCTCGATGGGTTGGACAAGCTTCCAGACCTGGTGTATCGCACGCGCGACCAGCAGATCGAGCTCCTGTCCACCGTGCTTCTCGCGAACGAGAGCGACGCGGATCTCGGCACGGATGTGCGTGGTGGGGAGGACGACCTTGCTGGCACGGTTACGAGCAAGGACTTCGGGATGCTTAATAAGGCGCGCATGGCTGGAAGTACCGCGGTCCCGTTGGCGAAGCGCACGACTGGGTCGTTGAATGCGCTTAGCGGTGGGCAACATATGTCGTACATCGAACAGAACAAGTCGGCGAACAAGGCGCTCACGAAGGATCAGAGTGGGAGGCATAAGTTATTTTTGAAACGTGACAAGCAGAGAGTGCAGGCGAAAAAGGACGCTGGGGCTGGATAACTAATGTGTATCATATTGTACTTTGGTGCAATTAAGCGACCTACTTCTCCTGTATAAATCCGCACTGAACTACTTCGCGGCGGCACATCCGCGCAGTACTTGATCATCGTAACAAAAACACTTAGCCACATTGGAAGGCACGAATAAGGTCTCCCGTCCTCTTGATTTTGTGTGTGCAAAAACTCTGAAGTGTGTCCGTGCTCCTCATTCTATCCAACAATAACCTGTCATGATTTATTTCGCCTCTTCAGGTCACAATAAAGCATTCGCTGTATCCCGTAGTTCACTGTAAATCAGATAATCAAGGATTCATTCTAAATATTAATTTCCGCCCAATGCTAGTATAGGGCTGGAGCCTGGAGGACCGAGCTGCAACTGGTACCACATGTATTTCCACGTACCAATAAATTGTTATTTCCTCTTGAATGTAGGTACGTGCAGCGTCATATCCCTTTCGTTGTTTCTTGACTACAGTTGCTCGGGGTCAACGTCAGAGTAATATTTATAGGATAACATTATCACACCTTTTTTCTTGCCTTTTTTAGACGCAAAGTGTGATCGGCACGTGATGCCTCGCGACTGCAAAGCTTGGGGTGACTCAGCAAACGCGCTTTGCTTCCACGATGTGGCCAGAGAAAGTGCAGCGACAGTTCGATATCGCTCAAGCAGCTGGAAACGATGCCCTCGAGAACGTATTGCATGCACCATACAACAAGCTTTTGAACACACTGTTCCCAGTTGACACGGACTTCACGGTCATCCCGAACTTCCAAGAGATCAACTCAAACAGGAGCGCGGACTATCTCGTAACTTTCGAAATTTTCTTGGAAAATCGGCCTGTCTTTGTGCTGGAGCTTAAACGGGAGAAGGATTTTTCGCTGAAGTCCAAACGCTCCGCTGCAGATGATCAGCTGCGCGAACGCCTGGGTGACCTTATCGGTAACGCATTTCTCCCTCCCCCTCTTTTAGTATCACCGATACATTTGTTATAGATACTTGTCCCCTACCCCTCTTGCACGGTGTCAGTGCCTACGGGACCAAGCTCTGTTTCTACTCCATTACGAAGGCAGGATTGATCACGCCAAAGAAAATTCCCGTCTCCCCACTCTACCAGACCGATACCGCACCGGCTGACCGCTGGAACTACGATATCCTCACGGCTGAAGGAGAGGCCGAATTCCGTCGCATTGTTGAGTTTATTATCACTGAGTGTGCCAAAATTCCACTTCCGGAGTAGGGTAAGCAGGCAATTGGTTTTATATACAGACATGTTTCCAATTGCTCCGCAGATGTTCTTCCGTGTCGTTAATAGTTGAAATAGGTGTACGTCGGAGGTCGAGGCCAAAGGCATATCCTCTCTTGTTATGTACATGTTTTACAATGCGAAAATACTGTAACGTGATTACCGAGAACCTCTTGTCTCATCTAAGGGACTATATCAGCCCGTCTGTCATCTCCGCGGATGTTCAGTCCCGGGTCTGCAGTGCTTTGTATTTAGAACGCCTGTGCAAGAAAGGTGATCAAACTGAGGTACCAATTTCCTTCTGAAGGCAGGAGTTACATGAAGCTGACCCGAACTCGCTGGTTAGTCTCGAAAGTAGGCAATCTCTATCGGACAGCTCGGTTTCTTCAGCTACTCGTCTTCCAATCTCTGTTGGTGTCGGACATTCGATCTGTGCACCAACCCTCCTCACGATGGTCGTTCCATTCATTGGAGTGTTTGATTGCGACCTCATTTCTACGAGGAATGACGGTCGGCTGTCTCGAAAGGCGATGGTGACCTTACTGTGCTCGTGCATATTTGATTCGAAGATTCGGCATGCACCACGGAATGCATTCAAAGGCAGCCTGTGACGGCGCGAGACCAAGAACTTTGTCGAGCGATGCAAGGTCCATCTAGTTTATTCCAACTCATCATCAAGAGACACCATAATACAGTACAGTAAAGTACAGTCCAAATAACTCAACGACTTATCACTTCAAACAACTTACAATCTGATAATCAGCAGAAGCCACCACCCATCCTACCACAACCAAACGAAAACTCAAAACCCTCCCGTTCCTCTAACCCTCGCAATAGCACCCCCAAAGCCCTTCACGATCCCCATGGGTCCAGGCGCCGCAATCCCACTCGACTGCACCACATTCCCGTCCCTATCTCTCCAAATCCCGTCCTCCTTCCCCACTGCGCCGTAGATCGATGTGTTCTGGTTGGCGTTGATGCCCGAGATCATGGCTTGCGTGATGTCCGGGCTGTCGATCATTATGTTGATTTCTTGAGAGTGGAACCATGATTGTGTGTCTGTACGAATGATGTGAATTTGAGGAGCGGAAGTTGTGGAATGTCAGAGGTAAGGAAACTGACCTTGATTCCCGTTACCCAGTATCGCGATTTGGTCGTCAATAGACATGAATTTAACTAACCCATGGAAATCAATACACAACGAAACCTCTGCGATCACGAAAGCACATACCATGCGAACTTCGCTTCTTCTCGCTCGCTCCAATCGGCTTCACCTGATCCTTCGCCGTATACCAATGGAACTTCAAATTATCCTGCTTGCCCTCGCCCTCCGCGATGAGCGTGGTAAT
>ML170296.1:0-18908 GCA_004355085.1 Rickenella mellea | reverse complement strand
TGCCAGCACAAAGGGACAGGTATTGAATGCGTTGCTATCTCCAGGCTGCGCCGTTCGGTTGGTCGATATGATATACTTGCTCTGGAAAGAATGCTTTTCGAGGCACACTGGCAATCTTGGGCACAATTACAGGAATCCTTTTTCGCCTGCAATGGGCCAATGGCACTCTCTGCTTGTCGCGTTTCAAAAACACCATATGCCTCGGTCGTCCACCCCACCCCGAACATCCGCACCAAGATCTTTCGCGAGAAACACGGGAAAGGAACTCGGTCTACTGCAGTGGTCACACGTCGTACTCGAGAACTTTCATCTAACTTGTCCTTTGGCACTCGATAAAGACAATTGAAAATTGAAACTCAATCGTGTCGCCACGACGCGCCAGTCCCCAGCGAATGACCAGTGCGGTGGCAGGAGCTTTTTGAACCCAAAAATCCTCATAATGTCGCTCTGAAGAGAAGAAATATTCTTTGTTACTTCACCAGATGTGCCGGCAACTCCACTTGACCAATTTGTGGCTCAATGTCAAGTTCAACCTTGTGGATCGTTCCTTGCCATCATGGGGGAAACTTGCGTAAGACCTCAGGACGTTCATATGCTGTGCAGTCTCGTGCGTCCTAAATTTGAATCAATCATTGGAGGCTTCAATTTTTGTTCTTCGGGGAACTTGGTTTTGTCTCACTATTCAACTATTGAATTTATTTACACAGAGAGATATTAATCAACATACGCAATTGACCCGACCAGTTCTGAAACCCCTTTTGCCGTCAATCGAGTGGCCGCCCATCTTTTGAAGAATCAATCCCGTAGGCAACCGCGCGGCAAGGAATGGGTTCCTAGCAAGCGACTCTGCCGCCTAACTCAGCGTAGGAGTGCTTAGGTTTTTGCGTGAACGCCGGAACCCAATTCCAAACTTATGTTCGCATCTCATGAGCTGAGCATGGTTTGGAAGGGTTGGGGCGGAATGTCGACATTGCATAACGTAACGGCGTCTATCAATTCCGAGTTGAAAATCTACCATGACTGTTTACTCACTTACACATCTCGAGGTAGGCTCAACCTCAGCACTGTAATTTAAAACTCCAACTGAAAGGATTCGGCGAAGTGGCTATGTCATGGAAGGAGCACGCAAGGAACGTGTTGACCGCCTGGGTAGCTGTCAAATTGGAGGCTGTGCTGAGCATGTATGAGTTGGTACGGTACAAGTCCCTCTTTCTCTGTATCCTGGTTGTATTCCGCCACTCTGCCTGCAAACCCCATCGATAGTATCGAATGACAGGCGACATTCAGTCTCCACGACAGCATTCTAGTGACGAATCTGATCCACCGAACGATACAACTCTGCTCACAGATGAGCGGCGTAATCCGAACCAGGTGTTGACGGACATACTTGCAAGACTCGCCCATCTCGATCTACACGGAGAAGTCGCGAAGATCGGTACACATGGGAAATCGGGCGGAAGTTATTCTGATATCTTCCAAGGCCGTTTGATCTCGAATGGGAAGCTGGTTGCGATTCGGGAATTGCGTGCCCACATCTTTCCAGAGGCCGAACTGAAGAAGGTGAATATGTTCTGGACTACTGCTTACCTTGCTTATGAACCGCAGCATGTTCCAGAGTATCGCGTTGGAACTTAGGATTTGGTCAGATCTTGACCATCCCAATATCCTTCCATTACTTGGATTCTCTCGGGAGTTTGGTCCTCATCCGGCATTTGTCACCGAATGGATGTCAAATGGGACGGTCCTGGAATACGTCAAAACCAATCCGGAAGCAAGCATTTTGCAGCTCGTAAGTACCTGTTATTGACAAGACTCGCTTATCCAACTTCTCAATGCTAATTAGCATCCTAGAGTATGGGCATTGCAGCTGGATTACGATATCTCCATAAGAGAGAAATTGTACATGCTGATGTTAAGAGCGTAAGATTCCACATTCCGAGAGTTTTAACTTTCCCTGATGATCTTTTACAAAGTCAAATGTACTGGTTTCCCCCACAGGCGTACCTTTGCTCATAGATTTTGGGTTGTCCCGACTTCTAGTCATTTCACAGGTCATCATGTCTACTCGTGAAGCTGGCGGAACCTTCCGTTGGATGGCTTACGAGCTCTGCGGCGGAATTCCTCCAGAACATTGGCGAGACAGCATGCGAACTGTTGCTACTAAGGAGACTGACGTATGGGCATATGGGATGACAGTGTTGGTACGTACCATCTAGCTGACAACATACAACAGCTCATACAATTATTTTTAGGAATTGCTCGCGAAGACCTATCCTTATTCACACCTCAAGACCGACTTCCAAGTCTTCAGCGCAATTGGCAAAGGATCCTTACCGAGGAAACCTTCAAATCTGAAAAGTACTGAGGAAAGAGCACTTTGGCAAGATATTTGCAATCCATGTTGGTCAAGAACAGCGTCGCGTCGTCCGACCATGTCCGAAGTATTAGAAGATTTACATGATATTGAACATTCTGTAAGCCATATGCGAAATTTCGGGACGTTCGCTAATACTCTCCAGGTCAGCGACTCATCAAGGATTGCCCCAACAGTGGACATAAATGATCGCATTCGGCCGCGGGTGAGGTCACTACCGGGCATTCCCATTGAGCAGGACAGGCGAGTTTGGCGACACGCTGTTATCCAGCCTCCTCCACCTTCTTCCCGTTCCCCATCCCCGCCACTTCCCAGTTCCAGTTCCAGTTCCCCATCTCCTCCTCCTTCCCCACTTCCTCATGGCGACCACACTGGAAGTCGAACCTATATTGTTCCTTCGCCAGTACTTCACTATCCTCCTCTTCAACAAGACATACGAGAGACCTTTCTTTTGCATCGTCCACCAAGTCTTACATCTCTCGCTTCGGTGAGCGAGTCAAATCACTTCTCCACCACGGCTGTGAAGTCCTATCCCATATCTACCTCCCGTACTACTCATCCAGTGCGGTCAAAACGGTCACATACAATCTTTGGCCAGCCGTTTGCGAACAGTTACACAAGGCCTTCAAGGGAGAACAGCAAACCAATTTCGAAAGTCACCGTTCCTGGTGTATCTCGGTCGAGAACCTTGCCTCGCACTGAGACATCGGGACGTAGGACGAAAACACATCTTCCACCGTACGGGTATAATTATGGGGGCATCCTTCCACCACCGAATAAGGCGCGGACTAGTGCTTCACCGGTCAGGAAATCCATTTTCAACTTTATCCTGAGGCGCGTGATGAAAGTAAACAAACCCATTCCAAAACTTCCTCCCCCTGTCCCATCTCGTTCAGGATCTTCCCCTCGTACTGGTAATTTGCGTACATCAAAAAAGGCGGGAAGTCGTGTGACTTCAATTAGACAGTCTCTCGCCAGCCTTCTCCAATGGCGTCCGGTGAACTCAACCCAGCCTGTTCTACGCCATCCTCCCCCTAGGGTAGCATATCCTCCCGCTCGTCGCAGTAATGTACGGGGTGGAACCGGGCTGACGACAAGACGGACTCCTGAACGGTGGGACATTGGTGATGAGCTTTGGTAGATTTCACTACACAACGATTATCTGAGTGCATTGACAACAAAATGGGAAAGGAATTACTGCGACAATTTTTTGCACAAATCAAACAGTTGTTACATGTAGGAAAGGGCATCGCTCTAGACGCGCGCTAGCAATTCCATCTTGATTCATATCGCCATGATGGCCAATTCAATATCCCCGGAATATCAGTTATAAAGAGTTCGATTTTACATCCCTGCTCGTCCTCGTGGCGTTTGACCAATCCTGTTGCTCGAAACTCCTGTCCCTGGTGTCCCAGGTACTACTTATGATCTTCGAACTTGATCCGCCGGATGCTTTCACCACTTCAGCCGTTTCCGCTGCCTCTTTCGCAGTCCTGAAGAATGAGTGTAAAATAGAAGTGGTTGGTCAACAATAGCTACACTGACTGTTCCCGTTGTTTTGCCATCTCATCCTTAATTCCGCCCGCTTTGAGAACTCTCGGTCTGCAGTACGCCGCACACCTCGGTCGTCGAAATTATTTTATTTTACTGAGTAGAAGGTTGAGCCGAGTTCTGCAAGCCAGCGAGCATCAATGGCCGTAACTTGCTTCATGTACTCCTTTGACGTCAAGATGAGTTCGTGATAAACGACGCATGTTGTGGTATCTAAAGCAAGGTTTCGCGTTAGCAAAGCAAACAAAAATAAAATGTGACTATTACCAGCCAAGCTCATAAAGCACGCTGGGAGGATGAAGATGCGTTGGAAGTCTGGCAAAACATAAATAACCGTGCAATATATATGTACAAACATACTTGCCCGTACGAATATTGACGAACTCGCCGATACCTTTCACTCTGGCTGCTTGGTGAAAATATCCGGAGATAATCGCTTTCCTGACCACATCAAAGTCTGTGCCCGCCGAAATGAGTTCCAACTTTTGGAACTTCATGGCATCATCCAGCTGAGCGCGACCCTTCTCTAACTTTGCGAAGTAGCTTCGGGTGAAGGAAGTGACGCATTTACAAGTCATCTCGATAGCTGTATGTGCACCGGTTAGCAACCGTTTGAGTGTGATCGTCCGGCCTCAATAATCACCCATGAGTCTTCCACTGGGAAAATATGTTTAGTAATGTGAGGTGATCGCTTTCTGCGACACAGAACTTTTCCCTCGCCGCGTCGGCTTCCTCCATCCTCTCTTTCGGACGATAAAACACGCTCGGAACACTCAGCATGCTCACGATTGTCAGCATCTCCGAAGAACACCGATACTCCACGCTCATAATCAACATCCTCGCCATACTGGGCTCCATCTGGAACTCGCTCATTTACCTACCAATCGGTGTAAGGCTTTCGACGTTGTCCAGAGCACCTAGCACGCAGATCTGATACATTGAGTTGAGGATGTTGGACTGCGGAAAACGGATTCGAGCAAGTTTTTCACTCCCAGAGATTTGAGCAGAACCTTGAGTTTACAGTATCCAGCATCAACAACATAGAGAATCCCGTCAACGGTAAGAAATCAACGTCAGATAAACCCTTGAGCCAATATAAAATAACCGCTTACCAGTTAACGATGTCTCTGCGGACGTGCAGTTTTCGAAACGAGTCGCATAGCCAACTTTAGAACCTAGTTTACACGGTTCCCGTAAAGAATATGTTTTTAGAGACTTATTGCAAAGAGTAAGGCCAAGTTATTTCCATACCTTCATTTCCTCGCTGACACGCTTCACACTAATCTTCCACACCTGCTTCGTCTTAATCTCCGCCTCCTTAATCACGCCCAGATCATCATACGGCGCGAGCAGGTTGCGTTCCTCATCACCAGCCATACCCTCCTCCACCAATCATCACCTGCTCTCCTCCCACTCCCTAAGATCAACAGTCAGCTCCCCATCGCCGTCCGGACTCTTCCCTCTGGCAAATCACGGAGTCGGTGGGTCCCATCGGCGATTTCGTGCTTCACCCCATCGTCAAAGCTGTTCCCGCCGTGTTCATGGTTCACTATCAAGAAAATACGGGCAGAGACTCACCAAAATGCAATTATTATGCATACTGTACTGTCATCTCTGTTTCCAATTCTGACTCCTCGCAATTTTTCCAAAGTCGTAGTGCAACCCCGTTGATTTCAATAAAATTTACACTGACAGAGGCTTGAGGAGCCCGATTGGAGACATCGTGCGAGCTGGCTGGTCCTTTGGTCCTTCTCAGACTCAAAGTACCTTTTCTGCAGCTGTGGCGCGACTTTCGCGTTGTTTTGCATTCCTTGAACCTCTTGTGTCAGAGAGTCAACAGAGACTTGCTCCTTAGACGCCATGGAAGCGACGTGACATGTGATGTGACCTTTCTTGAACTAAAACCACAATTTCGCGATCTTCATGGCTACAGATGTTTCTGATTCCACCCAACATCTTAAAGACAATACTATCGAAAAATTAGGACTCCCAGCCAAGCTGTGAATTTAGATGATGATAGAGGAACTCGTGAACCACGACATTGGCGGCCACATTCCCTGTTATGACGTCGAGGAGCTCATCTCTGCTGTGCTGCCATCGGTTTCCGAGCCTCTTTTCAAGCAGCTAAGGGAATCTGTATTTGGACAACGCCATATCAAGGCTCGCTTCGGCGACACTCGACCTTCCGAAGGCCACACAGCCGAGGACGTTGCCTTTCTTCCCTTAGCCACCCTATTTGCCGATGTAGCCACAGCCGTCTCAGAAGATGACACGCACGAATCGCTGGTAGTTATGGAGCCTCGGCCCAATCAATCATCAGACGGCGACACTCTCCACCAAACGCGACCCGATGCCCAGACTCGAGTCAAGCAATCGCGAGCGGCTGGAATTGTACATCACCCGACGAAAACTGAACCGTTGTTCAACGCTTCCTGGTACGATATCATTATGACCTACGAGTATAAAACGAAAAAGAACGATGTTTACTTCTTGGACGTATGTTAATCCATAACATAGTATGGCTTGGCTCTAATACCGCTTTGTAGAACGTGAAGAAAGTCCTGTGGAGCATGAGTCAGACCATGTCTATGGACCCGACACGCCTCTCCACGCTTGGTTTGACAATAGAGGATACTACAGCTCGATTGTGGTATTGTGATCGGTCGTCTTGGGCAGTCAGTACGCCGTTTGATATTTTTGAGGTATGATTAATGACAATCTTCCTACATTTAAGATTAACAACTCACCCTCTTTCATCAGGCACCAGAATATCTCCTGCGCATCTTTATTGGTTTGAGCATCGCGTCAATTGAGGAACTTGGTTATGATTCCTCGATGGAACGCATTGCCATCGAGGGAGTCGAGCAGTTCCACATCACTGTAACATCCATGATAAATCACACCCCCGGAGAACATACCAAACGGTCGATTGGATCACGAATAGTAATGCAGATTACGTCGTTGGCCGCGGAACGCGGGTATGGCGAGTGAGGGAATTGGATGCCAACACTGGAGAACTGGGCAAACTCGATTACGCCTTGAAAGACTCCTGGGTCGAAGCGAACAGAGTACTTGAAGGCGAATGGTATCAAGTGCTTTATGATGCTGCGAAGGATGATCCAGCTCGCATGAAGCAAACGGAAGAACACTTTCTTAAAGTCCGCGCGCACGGCGTGGTCCACACTACGGACGACGAAGAACAGACTACACTATCTCAACGCCGCAATCGATGCATCGAACACGCAGATGTGCTGAAGCTGTGCTCCAACCTAGAGTTCCTGGCTACAACAGTGCTCAGTATGACTATTTCCAACACCCCGAATTTACCGCCCACCTGGATACCCTTCCTGGGCCGCAAGTTTCAAAACAGGCGTCATTACCGCATTGTTCTCATTGGAATTGGTTCCCCTCTGGACAGATGCACGCAATGGTCCGAGGTTTGGACTGCGATTATCGGTGCATGCACGGGTATATTGAGTTGTTCTTTGCGCTTCATAGCAGGAGCTAATAGGTAAATGTCCTAGCACTGTCTCTCATGCAGCGAGCCAATCTTGTGCACCGGGATGTCCGTCCCGCGAATATTCTTGTCGTTGGAAATGATGTAAAGCTAATCGACCTCGAGTTTGCGGGATATTTCAATCCGACCACTGATTCCGCAGAATGCGAGGATCTTACTGTGAGTAGATCTCAATATTGTTGCGTGTTGACCAAGAGTCCTACGGTACTTATAGGGAACGCTGTACTTCATGTCTGGAGAAGTTGCAGCCAGGCAGTACCAGTTCATGCATTCATGGCCACCGGTAAGCTGGTAGTCTCAACCGGAAAACACTACCTAACACCATCGCTGTAGCATGTGAGAACGCGTTATGATCTCCCCCCTCCATTTCGTCACAACTTCCTTCATGATGCGGAATCCATCTGGTGGATTGTACTATTCTACTTTGCCGGTACCGAACCTGTTGCACCTGGCATCAAATTTGAAGCCCAGACCGAAGCACGATCCAAACAAGTTGTCAGCTGGTTCCCACGCCGTATCGAAGGGAGGTCAAGTCCTTATTCCAATCCAGTCGCTACACCGTCATTGCTGAACTCTGCGATTGTGATACGCCCTGACGCTTACAAGCCTGTTTATGATATCATCATCAAGTGGTTAGACATGCTGACCGCGAAATTCGAAGCGTTTTGGGTTAGGACTGATGGTTCTTGCAACGAATCCGAGCTTAATATGGTCCATGGTATGTTTTGCAAATACCTGGTTTCCGTGGAGAAACTTGTCCAGCCAGTTGGCCAGTTTGACTCTGCCTGGAGACTGCCGCGTAAAGTGCCTGCGCCTCTTGTCACTTAACTACATGGCTTGCGCATAGTTGACGTTGTAATGAACAAACAGCCAACAACCCATATTTCCCCTGAGACTATGCACCCTCATGCGGAAATGTTTGAGGGTAATGTGTACATACTCGAGTAAGTTACAACAGTCCATTACCACTCACTACGCACCAGTGAGGGAGGCATAAAAAAAGGTTTCTTTAAAGCTTCAATTATCGTGTCTATCAAAGTAGTTGGTTACATGCAGAAATTGTATTAGGGCCGTTCAGTCATGAATCCGGCAGAATTTGCATTTCGCTGCATTTGCAGCTGCGAACGTCCGAATTCGTCGAAATGCAAATTAGCCGAAAATGCAGCCCCCCAATCGTCATCGTCCTCCACTCCTACAGCATAGTTGACTGCATTCTGCAATGTCTGGCGTGAAATTAAGGCTAACGTGCCTGGTTTGGCCCGACGACAAACCCGATGAACACACAGTACGGGTTGAAATCGACGACGACGACGACGACACTGTTATGAAACTCAAGGAAATGATAAAACTCAAGTATGCTCCTAAGCTCGATAAATTCGCGGCACCCGATCTCGTCCTGTGGAAGTGTACCATTCCCGTCAACGACTATCTACAGGAAACTTTAAGGTCCACTCATTTCGATGCCACCGATAGTCGGCTTCATCGCCTGGCTCCTGCCTTGCGGCTTTTGGAGCATTTTGAAACTGGTTTGTCCCCCGACATTATCTCCATCCTCGTTGAGCTACCCGAACAAGGTGGGCGACAGTGTCCTTACTACCCTCTGAACGTTCTGATACTGGGTCAGATGTTCACCTAGAACACGTTGAGGCGGGCGACGTACTCAACGAACTCGCGGAGAATATGCGTGCGCTACGTTTCCATTATGTGCTTGATGGACCTGCTCATACGGTATTAGGCTTTCTCAACATCGTTAGCCATTTTGGCGAGCCACCGTCCACAGCAGCAAAGTCGAACGAATATGTTCAGATCCAGGCGAAGCAAGAATTTGCCATCCATGACGGGCTATACCCAAAGCGAACTCCAGACATCAAGTCGAACTCCAAACCGTTGACGACAGTTGCCCCACCAGTCCACATCTTCCACCCTATTTTTGAGCAGTGTATTCGCGATGCCAACGACCCTGATCTCGACCTACCTCGCGAGTTTCTCATACAAATACAAGAGTTCATGTCCTTCGCCTCCCAACTCAAGACATCTGAGACGGCATCTAACCCTGAGTGGCGACAGTTGTTGTCGAAACTCCTGAAGATTGGTATTCATGAGGACCAAAATGCCGACGGAACTCATCCCGATGGTATCTCTACATTCGACATGACAACACTTGGTGAAAATGTTCCGTTCTTCATCTTGGAATATAAGCGAATCCTTGGTGAAGGAGGCTGTGATCCTTCGGTTCTGGCTGGTTGTAGCATGAGGAGAGCATGGATCCAGGTTGATATGAGTTCCGCTTCCCATTTACGCATTATGATGACCTGACACGAATTTAGCGAGCTATTATGCGTGACAGATGCTGCTGTCCTACCTTAATGATCGCCGGCGGCGGCCCATGGATTTGTGTTCTCGGGGCCGTGTTTACAGACAAAGTTATTGTACAAAGGTTGACGGAAATGATGTGGATTGGACTCTCATCCACAAGTGAAGATACTCGCATCCATCGATTTGCACGAGTGATGATGGCGTTGCGTCAGAACCTGCCCAAACTTCGTGACTACTACGGGAAGATCAGCGCGACCAACATTCCCACCTTCAAAGAGGGTTTTCCTCATCCCCGCTTCTACCCATATCCAACGTCCTTTGTCGAGCATGGCAAACTCACCCACTTTGATTATTTGAAGATGCTGGAGGACGATCCAACTTGTGTCACTTATCTGGCAAAGATTCGAAGGGAGGAGGACAAGTCTTCAGATATCAACAAACTCATCGTCGTCAAATTCGTCGATCGATATGGTTATGATGTGCATCAGTTCCTCGCAACCAAATATCATTCTCCCCAACTTCGATACTACGGTCCACTGGAAGTTGATGATTCCCTAGGAAATAACACCTCGCCAGCACCCCCGACAACCGCATCGCCTGGCAACCTCCTCAACAGCCCGATGAATATGGTTATAATGGACTATGTTAAACCTCATCGCCGACCAGCGGACGCTCATGCCCAGCTTGAAGCAATATTGACGGACTTGCATATCGAGGGATATGTCTTTTGCGACTTACGCGAACCTAACATCCTTTTCGACAAGGATGGAAAAGTTCAGCTCATTGATTTGAACTGGGCTGGTCGGTATGACATGAGACAACAGGAACCATCTCTCCAACTCCATCTCCAGCAGCAGATTAGCAACAATGTCGAACATGCGCAAGGCTCGAAACTCGCAGAATTTGTGAAGTACCCGTTGAATTTGTCATCTAATATCTCTTGGGCGCATGGTGTCGCCGCTCTTATGCCCATTCGACCGCAGCATGATTGGGACATGTTGCGTAAGCTTCAATGGCACTCGATGTAACAGCCCAGTATCACTCCCATCTTGGCACTTCAGTCAACTTGAGTTCTCCACCGATTTCCTTTTACTTTCTGTCCCTCGCTCTATTGTTCAGATATTCTGATTACGGCAGGCGTGTGCGCTGTCAGTTGTAAAAAAGGAATATTGGAGTATTTTAACATCACTCAATAGGTTGGTTACGCGCAGAAATTGTATTCTAGATCTGCTCTGTCAATTCTACATTGTTTCATATCGTCTTGGATGCTCGACGCGATATACTCCGCAATACAGCTTTCATGTGGCGATGTCATTTCAGGCATGTTTGAGGAATGTGAGTTTTATATCCCAACTCGCTTTCGAGGTGTTTGACCAATCCTGTTACTCGAACCTCCTGTCCTTGGTGTACCAGGTACAATGATCTTCGAACTCGAACCGCTAGATGTTTTCACAACCTCGGCACTTTCCGCTGCCTCTTTTGCAGTCCTAAAGACTCAATGTAAGTTAGAAGTGTTTGGTCAACAATAGCGACACTGACTGTTCCCGTTGTTTTGCCATCTCCATTTCTAATTCCGCCCGCTTTGAGAATTCTCGGTCTGCGGTACGACGCGCGCCTCGGTCGTCGAAGTTCTTCTCTTTTACTGAGTAGAAGACTGAGCCGAGTTCTGCGAGCCAGTAAGCATCAATTGCCGTAACCTGCGTCATGTACTCCTTTGACGTCAAGATGAGTTCGTGATAGACAACGTATGTCGGAGTATCTGAAGAAAAGTTCATTTTAGGGAAGAGAGTGACAAGGAAAATTGTGACTGACAGCCGAGTCCATAAAGTGCGCTGGTAGGATGGAGATGCGTCGGAAGTCTGATAAAATATAAATAACCGTGCAATGTGCAGAAATACGACCCAGCTTACCCGGTACGAATGTTCACGAATTCGCCGATACCTTTCACTCTGGCTGCTTGGTGGAAATATCCGGAGGTAATCGCTTTCCTGACTACATCGAAGTCTGTGCCCGCCGAAATGAGTTCCAGTTTTTGGAACTTCATGATATCTTCCAGCTGAGCGCGAACTTCCCTAGCTTTGCGAAGGAGCTTCGGGTGAAGGAAGTGACGCATACACCAATCATCTCGATAGCTGTATGTGCACCGGTTAGCAACCGTTTTAGTGTGATTGTCCGGACGCAATGCTCACCCATGAGTCTTCCATTGGGAAAATACGTTTAGTAACGTAAGGTGGTCGCTTTCTGCGACAGAGAACTTTTCCCTCGCCGCGTCTGCCTCCTCCATCCTCTCCTTTGGACGATAAAACACGCTCGGAACACTCAGCATGCTCACGATTGTCAACATCTCCGAAGAGCACCGATACTCCACGCTCATAATCAACATCTTCGCCATGCTGGGCTCCATCGGGAATTCGCTCATTTTTCTGCCGATTGGTGTGAGGTCCCCGACATTGTCCAGAGCGCCTAGCACCCAGAGCTGATACATTGAGTTGAGGATGTTGGACTGCGGTGGCGGGTCCATGAAATCGAATTCAAGCAAGTTTTTCACTCCCAGAGATTTGAGCAGGAGCACTGTGTTCGCGAGATTCGTGCGCTGGATCTCTGGAATCGTGTTTTCAAAGAGCTCGTTCCTGAAAGCCACTTCCGTGTACAAGCGATAGCACACGCTGCGACATGTGTAAGCTAAGGCAAAAGAGTTCGACGTTAAATCACTTACCCGCTTCCCGTGCGACCTGCACGACCTGTGCGCTGATTGGCATTCGCTTGACTAATAGGCGTGATTTGAAGAGCGTCCATGCCGACTTTCGAATTGTAAACCTTGAGTTTACAGTATCCGGCATCAACAACATATAGAATTCCGTCAACTGTAAGAAATTAACGTCAGACAAACCCTTGAACCGAATTGAAACAACCACTTACCAGTCAACGACGTCTCGGCGATGTTCGTGGCGACGATGACTTTCCTCCGTCCATCACTTGTCGCCTCGAAGATCTTCGCCTGGAGATCGGCAGGCATTTGTGAGTAAATAGGCAAGATCGCAAGCGCCGGAGGATCGTCCAATTGCGATAATCGTTCTGAAAAAGGCTCAGCATTAGAATGACCGTGATAATATCGAGTGGCATTATCGACGCACCTCCTACGACCTGACACGTAATCTCAATGTCTTCCTGCCCAGTCATGAACACCAAAATGTCGCCAGGAGGTAAAGACAAATGTATCTGCAGCACCTGCTTCACCGCACTATCCACATAATCCTCACACGGGCTCTTAGAGTGGAATATCTCCACCGGGAACGTCCGCCCGGGAATCGTGAACGTCGGCGCGCTCCCATAGAAATTCGAGAACTTGTCCGCGTTCATGGTCGCGGACGTCACGATCAGCTTGAGGTCGCGCCTGCGCGAGAGGATCTTGCGCAACAAGCCCATGAGCACGTCCGTGCTGAGCGAGCGCTCGTGTGCCTCGTCGAGGATGATGACGCTGTACCGGTCGAGGTCGCCCTCGTTTAGAGACTCGCGGAGCAGGACGCCGTCGGTCATGTACTTGATCTTGGTCTCTGCCGACGTGCAGTCTTCGAAACGGATAGCATAGCCAACTTTAGATCCCAGTTTGCACTGTTTATATACAATAAGATATGTTAAGAAACTTATTGCCAAGAGGAAGGTAAAAAATATTCCGTACCTCCATTTCCTCGCTGACGCGCTTCGCAACGGACATCGCCGCGACACGTCGAGGCTGTGTGCAACCGATGATTCCATGATTGCAATATCCGTCCTCGTAGAGGAACTGTGCAAGCTGAGTCGTCTTGCCTGACCCTGTCTCTCCGACCACAACCACGACTACGAAAGCCATTCGGTTAGTCCAACACCATCTCCGAACAGCCAAATTATATGTCACCTTGATTATCCCGCACAGTCCTCAAAATGTCCTCGCGACAAGCGAACGCCGGCAAGTACTCCCTCTGTTCCTTCAACGTGCGGTTCCTCGCAAACGACGACATCGCCGTGCTCGACTTCAAATGGCTCGCAAACTTCGAGTCCCCTCTAAAATTCTCCTCGCCGTTCGGGTTCTCCTTCGCCTGCTTCTCCGCGTCCGCTGTAAACACCAACAAAAACAACACCCCGCAAAAATAAGAGCTGCGTGAATGTCTTACACATAACTTATAAAAATTCGAGAAACATGTATCGCACCTTCAGCATCGGCTTCCTGGTCCCTCACGCCCATGATATTCCCCAGCGCGGTACCGCCAAGCGCAGCAAGCTTCGCAGCAGCCTTCGCGCGCTCCGCCTGCTCGCGTTTCTCCTTGACGAGTGCGCTTCCCTTCTTGGCGAACATGGCCATATCGGACGTTGGGTCGCGGATGGGGTTGACGGGCTCGAGCTGCTTCGTGAACACCGTGCGCCCGTCGAGGAAGGGAGGCTTGAGGTCGTGCACCATGACGTGCACGGTGGACTCGGAGTCGTCTTCGAAGTCGAGGTCGAGAGCCTTGCGCGTAGCGACACCTGACGTCACCATGCGATTCGCTTCCCAGAGGTCGTTATCCGCATTCTAATTTTTTTCCACCATGAGCATAAAATGTAAAAGTGAGGGAAGAAAAAAAAACAACTCACGTACTGCGCCTGACGCGCACTGATCTTCCGCACCTGCTTCGTCTTGATCTCCGCCTCCTTAATCACGCCCAAATCATCATACTGCGAGAGCGGGTTATGCTCTTCATCACCCGCGATCATGCCCTCCTCCGCGCCCATATACCAATCACGATCCAACCTCACCTGCTCCTCCTCCCACTCTCGAAGGTCAAGATTCAGCGCTCCATCACCCTCCGGGCTCTCTCCTCTCGCCACGCGCGGAGTTGGTGCGTCCCATCGACGATTTCGTGCACCGCCCCATCCACTAGCACCTTCAGAGTTGTTCCCGCCGTTCCGCGGTGTAGAGTCCCAAGCTGAATTCGGGATCCGGACGCTAGGTGCGTCGTCCCGCCCTCCGCGATCGGTCTTGGGCGTTGAGTCCCATCCGTTACGACCGGCGTCTCCTCGTCGTCCGCCCCAGCCGTTATCACGGTTCAGCCTTCTCTGGAAATCACCGAGACCTCGCGGAGCGTCGTCCCGCGGTTGCTCACGAGCCACCAGACCCTCTATTATGACAATTAACGATGGGAGATCTTAGGGCAAAAACTGCCACGAACCTTTTTGCTTGTCCCGTTGTCTTCGGTGTTCCTCCAGCTTTCTTCTCGCCGAATCTGATAGACCTCCTGGATGTGAAGGTGTTTCTTCGCCACGTTGTCTCACGTTAGCCATGCGTGATGCCGGGAGAGTCGGGACTGAAGAAGAATGTCAACACCATCAGAGTAATGTATGGTAAGCATCCGAACCTTTGAATGCTGGTTCATCGCCGTTTTCCACCCTCGGTCTCTTACGACTGCTGCCTTCAGCCAAGGCAGCCGCAGCCGCTCGCTTGTCTTTTGCGAGTTGCTCGAGACCTAAGAGGGATGACCGAGGCGTCGGGGGTTCTATTGGCTTTGCAGGTTTGCGGAATGTATGACTCTGCACCATGTTTATTAGTCTGTGACCACGCCAAGGAATAATAGTAGCGCACTGTATCCTTCCGTACTAATCCTCCGTGCCTTACGGGCTCCGGCTCAAGGATCTCGCTGTCGTGAACGGTGATTCCTTGGACTGGTTGCGGGACGTGACCTGTAGTCTCCTGGATGACATGGGACGAGATCTCGCTGTGAAGTTCAGCTAGGAAGGAGTCCTTGAACTTGCCAAATGTCTTTGCAGCTGACGTTGAGTATTAGTTTCGAACGTTCAGATAACCAGTAAATTCGCTGACCTTGGATGAAGCCGTCCACTGAATTGTTTTTTGCGAGATCTACGACACGACGAGCAAGGAGGTCATTTGGGTTGATGATGTTCAACGCTCGGGATAGTTTTATGGCCAGTTCATGAATGAATGTTTCGTGTGCACCGTTGGCCTCAGCCATCTAATGTCGAAGTAAGTGTTGATGGTAAATGTGACACGTCACGTCACGGCACCACTCTCAACCAGTCGTTCTTATACCCAAGCTAGTCTAACGTTTGCCAAAGTCACAAATTTCCATCACAAATACACCTATGGCTACAACCCTTGTGCCGCTAATTCTTCGGTCTCGTCGCGTTATGTGTGGATCCCACCGTTGCACTTCAAGATTTAAATGTGCTCTTGTTCCTTTCTTTCGCGTAGCGTCCGTAAGATCTATGGTTTTCTTCGACAATTACTCTCAGGGAAAGATACTGTTTATAGTCGGCGAAATTTTGGATGGCGTTATATATACATGGTATATGCCTGCCAAACATGCAGCCACCTTGTCATCGAGGGAAATGGGTTTGCCAAAACATCATTGCAGACCGAATGATCCTTGGATCCGGCACTGGGGCTCGTGACATTCAAGAAAACTCAGTCCTTGTTTATCAATCCCTTTGAAAAAAGAAGAAAGAAAAAGGTCTAAAGATTTGACCGAAGAAACGAGACCCAAAATCCTTTCGACACGAGCAACATAATCCAATGTCTACTAGTCAGAATAAATCGAGCTCTGTAAGGCTTTACTTCGAAATTAGTATCTATGTCGCATTCCCGAACCTCTCAAACCAACTAGTGCCTCTCAGTCACTTTCTGCGGTAATTTGGCCCCCATTACACATCCCCGGAACCTTGCACTTTGGCCGAATTGATCTTACTAGTTCTAAAGGCATATTTTCTCTCCCACTATGGCTACAGTTATGCTTCTCCTGCTCTCCTTACCGTATGAGTGGAAGTCTACCGTTACCCTTCGAGATTTACAACTGCTCTTATCCCTGTCTATCGCGCAACGTGTTGGCGAGAATATCGACTACACGATTATCCTCGGTACTGCTCACAGTCTGTTCATGGTCCGAGAAATCATGGAAGACTCTATACATACTAAGAACTGCTCTACGTGGGGCACGCCATGAGTTAGGCACATGATTTGTACCCTATATCATCCACCCCGAATGGTCCGTGGGCCAGCCGCCTGACTCTGCTGCTTGATTAGGGCTCGTTACGTTCAAGGAAAGACTCGGCCATTGTTTTCGAAAGCGCGACGGATTTAAAGAGTTGGCCAAAGCCACCGCATCTCGAAGATCCAAATATCCTCTCGTCATGAACAGAATATTCCATGTCCTATTATCTCCATCTGTGTATATACATTTCAAGAAACCAAACTATTACATGGAGCGCAACTATCGGCATCTAGCACGAGCCCGTGTTAGGGTCGAGCGTGAACTGGAAGTTGTTAATGGTTTTGATCCCTCCCTAGAAAGGCAAACTGTTCAGACACCGCCGTCATGAAGCAACTTCAGAAAGTCGCGTACCGTGGAGCACCCCGACGCCTCGGCATCCATGGCATCAAAGCAGGCATTTACATCGGGCAGACGGGAGCCGCCTTCATTGATGATCCTCATATCGCCTAAATTCAAAACCGACATCAACACATTGGTAAGTAGCCAGCAAAATCAATGCGTACATTTGAAGCCATTGACGTTGAAGCACCGGGTTCTGGTTTCACCCGAGACCATCTGAAAATTGTGTCGATATCAGCGCAATTTCGGCGTAATGATTGCAGGAGGGATCATACGTTTCCACCGAGGTTGTTGCAGAAGGAGCCGATGATGCTGCTGCAGTCGCCGCTTTGACCGCCTGAGAAGCAGCCTTCACCGTTGACGACAGCGGCGACAGCGAAAAGGGAGAGCACGGCAGCCTGAAGCAAGAAAATAATCGTGAGTTGTTCGTTACTGAGCATAATTTGACGCTTTACTTACGATGCGAGAGAACATTGTCGATTTTTTTTGGGGTGGGTAGACTGGCTGGTCGAGAGGATTTAGTTCGTTTGAGACTGGAGTTGAGGAGCTCAACGCACCACCTTTTATAACGATTCGGCAATGAACTTTCCAAAAACAATCGTAAAATATCAATTTGTTTTTCTCAGATGATGCAGTAATTTCTTGGCATAAAACACATACCACGTGTGGAGCCAGACTGCGCTTTGATGCAGTTTTACGCCTAACATATTTAGAAGTGATGGTCGCCTCGCCGGCACAAAGCAAGCGACAATGCAGTGTTCCTTCACGGCGGTGGGATAGCATTCGATATTCGGAAAGAATAATTTCGAGGGAGTTCACCGGATTCCTCACCCAGTCAGTTAGTTAACAACAATCACACGAGCAGAAATTTATTGGTGCACAAGAACGGAAAATGGCGGTACATTGCGATGAATGCCATCTCCCGAGTCATTCTGCAATCGCCGGATCGGGTCTTCAGCATCATGCATGCATATTTTTGCCGTTGTATCATACCGCGTCGACGGCCTTCTGTGATGTGAGATCATTTGTGGTAATACTGTAATAGCAGCTACCGACTGATGTCTTCCTATAGATCCCGCCATGGTTGCTTCCGGTATACCGCCAAATAATCAGGGCAATGATGCAGGCAGTTTTTAGCCCACAGTCAGCGGTCGCCACGATGTATGTCATAATTCTCCTTGATAGTTCGGTTTGGGCATGTGAGCAAATAAGCACTTATTTATTTTCCAAAGTAAGATCGCAGTACGGGCCACCAAATCAAGAATAGAACCGACTGTTACGAAAAAAAATTATCTGAAGATTCTAAGTGGTCTCCGCAAATGAAATATTGACAATCTGATTTTGGAATTGTGTAATGACATGTACCGCAAGTGCAAAATTGACTCCATCGAAGATATCAGATTTTTCGGACTCCACCACCACACGTCGCTTCTTGGCGCACAGTCCAAGCCCATTAATTGGAGTGCGAAACCAGAGATGGTCTCTGAGTCCATTATGTACCACGGAAGGTATTGCACAAGCGATGGCTGTTCAAGTTGTCGCCAACTTCACGAACCACAAGGCCCTCCGATATTTGCATTGCCCTGGATTCTGTGTTTTGATGAAAATTTATCATGAAACTGTATATACGAGCTATAACCGAGGAAGTTGTTCCATATTTCTGCGGGTGCACGGACGAATTGTGTGCGCAACCCGACCGCGTAAGCCTGATCGTGATGGCTCATTTGCGGAAGTTTTAAATGGTGAAACTATCACGGCCCTCGGTCGTTCCATGCAGATTGCGGTTAGAGGCTTT
>ML170295.1:20268-54001 GCA_004355085.1 Rickenella mellea | reverse complement strand
GAATTGATGGTGCAAGTGCAGCCTGCATCATAGAGACAGTGTTTATACTGAGTACTTACAGTATGATGTACAGTGCTAGATTTAGCAAACATCTTTCCCTTGCATGTGTACATCTCGCAACTAATTTTACTAAAAATTGGCGTGTATCGAATAATTGCAGTGCCTGTTGGACAATGAGATGGTCTTGGGCTTGAAAGTTGCACTCTCGAGTTCAAAAAATTTGCTCCCTGCCTCGCCGCCGATGTCGAGGCGCGTGCGAAGCTCGCGGCCGAGCAGAGGCGGCGCACTGATACAACATTATTCTCTCTTTCAGTTTGGTAGCGGGCGCTGCCGTTTATCGGCCTTACCTTGCTTATTATTTATTAGGTGGTGGCGATGCACATCACGTTACGTGACTGACGCACAGCTATCGTGTCCGCCGCTCTCTCGCGTCCTACTATTGCTCTGCCTCAAAGGCATCGAAGGCTCTCGACCAGCGCACAATGTCCACATGCAGTGACACGGTCAACGGTCGAACTGTCTCTGACATCGTTTGGAGCTGTTTGACCACAATCTTCTTATGCACTTGGGTCGCTATTCATCCCAACATCCCAGCTCCGTACGAGTCTTCACTCGAGATTGGTTTACGGCGTCTCGGAATTGTGATTATGGCGTTAATTGCACCGGAGATTATCATACTGTTGGCTATGAGGCAATGGATTGCTTCTCGCAGATTAGCGAAGGAGCATCATTGTACGTCACTAAAAGGTTCTCTGGTAATTTCTCTGGCACTTTCTGAGACTCAAATATCTCAATAGCGGAGGGTTGGACTCAAACCCATGGTTTCGTTGCTTTAATGGGAGGATTCATGCTTTTCAACGGTGATAAAGCACTTTATACACTTTCGCCAAAGGAACTCGACAGGCTATGGAGGAACGGGAAAATCGAGTTTCCAAAGATTTCCAAGGAAGACATTGAGGATAAGAGTAAAGGAGACATCATTTCAAAGGGCTTTGTGATCATTCAAACAACTTGGTTCGTGCTCCAATGCATTGCTCGTGGGGTGGAAGGTTTAGCCATCACGGAACTCGAACTTGTCACACTTGCATTCGCCGTCCTCAACTTGGCAACGTATGCATTGTGGTGGAACAAGCCATTAAATGTGCAACGCTCCATTCCTGTTCGCCTTTCCGATGAAGGCCATGTCAGTAACCAGGCCATAAAAGAAGAGGAGGTCCATGGCATGTTCAATCGTGCCGCTCAACGGATAATTGAACTGTGGAGCAGCCAATTCTGGGAACGGATTCTTCTCCCAAAATCCCCATCCGGAGCTATGACAGCGGATGGTTTCACGACAGGGGCAAAGAAGGTCTCGTCATTCTATGCAGGCGATAGAGGCCACGACGTATGGAACGCGACTTTACCCAGTGCTGCCTTCGCCGTGATCTTTGGAGCAGTCCATTGCATTGGATGGTCATTTGAATTTCCATCCCATGTGCACGAAATCCTCTGGCGTACATGTTCCCTTGTCATAACATGTATGCCAGTCGCAATGGTGTCCCTCGTAAAACTGATCCACATTTTGCTTGGTATCCGGGATAGACGTGATGATATTGCGGCGGATGTTTCAGAGATCTTCCGGAATGGAGTCGGAGTGATGGCCGGTATCATCCTTCCCATACTTTACGTCGTCGCTCGAATGATTCTACTTGTCGAGTCATTTTTACTCCTGAAATCGCTTCCTCCTGGAGCATTCCAAACCGTCCAATGGACCACATTTATACCGCATGTATAGAACCATTGTCGAATCCGCCATTGTGGTAGTCTCACCTGTCCGATATTTAGAACGTATCTCTGACTAGTGAGCATCAAACTTGCCATGCTTCCCAAGTCCGCTATTCATTGTCACGAAAGGAAGAGACTGCAAAGCCATGGGATTCATTATTTCCAGTCGTAGCAAATGTGTTTGGGAACGAATTCTTGATGCCTTTTCTCGCCGCGAGGATACAACGTGTTGTTCGAAGAATGAAAGAGTTTGATATCAGCTGCAAAATTCGACAAAATATGACACCACGCTACGGGGATTGCTAGACCTGACTAACCGATAATTACAAAATGGCGATGTCTATCAGCAAGTCCGACGTCGAAGAGGTGCCTAACTGCGACCCTGTTCTCGAAGCAATAGTTGGTGTGTCCGGAGAAACTCATAAGGGCCCAATATATGCGTACCCACGGAGTTCTTGACGTATAGATCTCACAGGATTGAACGGTTAAATGTAAGTTGCTATTGTGCGACAGCTTCTGTTCTTGGATATCCCAAAGTTCACATTTGGATTTTGGTGTGTTCGTCCAGGACCTGAATATGGTTGCTTCTGGTTGCTTCAACGGAGTTTCGATATCGTAGATGACCTCATGACACGGGTGATCATGACATTGGAGCGTGATGAAAAGTACTCACTGGCAGTGTGTCAATTGACCACACGGATTCGATCGAACCATAAGCCGCCCAAGCACGTAAGACTTTAATTCTAGCAATTGTAAATAAAAGCCAGCGAGAAAGCGCAGAAAAAAATGGGTGCGCGGCCTTGCAAACCTGTGCAAAAGACCAGAAAAACAGAAATCCGTGCACAAAATGAGGGTCATGAAAGGCTGCCATTGGGGGGTACTTTTGCGAATGCTGGCCAGATGCATGGGACAGAAGTCAAAAATCAATCACATAGTTCGATTCAGTGGTCGACAGCATCAGAAGAGCTCGTTGGACAGTAAAGTTGAGCAGAAAATTTCCATCGACGGATTGTCGAAACATGCGATACAGTCCACATCGAATGAATGCCCAAGAATTCTGGCAACGTTATATGACGTGTAGTGTTGTGTATCCTCCCAGTGAGGCGAAAGTGCAGAATGTCCTTGAAGACCTCCTGGGAATCGGCTTAGGGAATTGTGCATCTCCGTGCAAAATTCTTCGAGTGTGGGTAAGGTGTGGTGATGAAAACAGTGCAAAGTAATATGGCCTAGTCGTCGAAGGTCGTTTCATCTAATAGTTCATGTTCTGGATTGGTTTGAGTACGATGCGACTGAGAGTACGGTGCGACCTGCGAGGAGAGCCAAAGCATTGTCCAAGGGATTTTATCTCGGTCGTGCTTTCACGACGCAGTTGGTGATGAGTCTGATGACGTGTTCTCCTCACGACTTCATGGTCACTTATCCAGATTTGCCGAAAAATTGTTACTTGGCGAGCCGCGACGTGGACTGGTCGTTGTCCGAGTTAGTCAAGACTCAAGAGACGGGTAAACTCGGAAGTAACCGACCGAACTCTGTTCCGCAACACAATCAACCACCACCACATCCCTCAACCACCTCGCAACGCCTTTCTCAGGTCAGAAAAACGCCTTTAGACCTTCACTCGAACTCTTGCTGACTTACGCAACATCGCCAACAGGTCTCCGCGCACATGGACCCGACCAAATACCCTTGTTGAACGAGAACCATGATGCTGACGAGGAGTTATGGAGAGCGAGAGCCAGGGACGCCTCCGATGGCGCATTACATTGCTTTAGATCAAGGTACGTTTCGGATTCAACGCCCTGACCATCTCTCACCATCATGACGATGCTATTCGCTTTATCCATAGAAAAATCTCTCAACATACCATCGTAACTCTGCTCACTATTCGCCCGGTCCTGTCCTGAGGGTATTGGTGGTGGTAATGACGGAGTGGGTGGAGGATGAGAAGGAGGATGGGGAGACGAGAGAAGAGGCTGGAAAGCGTCTATTACGACGCGATGGGTATCGTGCGTGAACCCGTGGCCTACGTAGGTGTCAGGCGGCTCGAGATAGAGGTGTAAACACTGCGCGCATAGGACCGGAGGTCCGTTCATTCCTCTCCATTACATCCTCAAATTAAAGAAATTGAGCACAGTCGCAACTTCGCAATACGCACTTATCTCCCCGCCATCTATCCCTATCTCTCCACAACCAAAATCTCTCGCCCAGAGCTCACGACAGGGACGGCTACTTGCGGTCCCATAGTTATATCACGCGTCATACCCAGCGCCGAGGATATCATCGCCATACGTCTCGGTCCCGTCCTCACCCTCCCCTCCCCGTTTTCCTAGTCGTCGAAAGCTACGAAGGCAAAACGACATTCTATTGGCCAGTTTTCCAGAAATGACCTCTTCCGATCACAGCAAAGGCTCTCCTTTGGCGCAGTCGTGGAGGATATAAAACCACCAACACCTCCGCACGAGACACGCGATCGACGTTAGTCCGCCAAGAGTCATGAGTGGGTATGCTCGGGCCGTTTGTCAGGGTATTAAGGGCGTATCGTTTGGACTGGGATGCGTCATATCTTCGTGCGATAGTCGGAGATGAGGATGGAGGACGGAAAGGTGAAGATGACGGATAAGGACATGGACGAAGAGGGAAACCGTGTCTACCCAACGCATGCAAGACCGCCATCGACTCCTTCGATCCTCCTTATGATTTTTTGGTGCGTATTATCATTCTTTTCCGTCCCCTTCCACATCCACCATTGAGCGCAATAGCACCCTATCCATCTCTCTGTGTTCCTTCTTTCCCATCCATTTTCCTTTACTTTCCCTCTTCTTTCGATTGCTGTCCACGATTCTCATGCTTATCCAACAGTCACACCTCGCACAAGCATGTACGTCGTACCCGACATACACGGGATGTAGGGTCCATTACGAGACGGGAGGTTCGTAAGTTATCTGCTTTTGAATCTAGGTGTTTTTTATTATTAAAAGCGTCTAACAATATATACGAAGTTCATGATAGTGCAGGTGTGGATGTTACGGATGACAAAAATATCGGAGAATCTCTCCTCGATACCGTCCCGTCCAGCCCTCCCTGGTATATTGATATATCCCTAGCCTGTAATTACAGTAAATGATTGATGCATCAGACGCTGTAGTTACAGTCCTGTAGTTACAGCGGTCTGATACATCCCTCTTGCCTCTGGGGTTGGGGTTGGCCTACTGGGTGCATTAGGGGTAAAAATTTGGCACCAGGAGCAGGGTTACATGGATATTAGGATTAGGATTAGGATATAAAACTATTGTGAGGATATATCAGTGCGCTGTGATCAATACGGGATGTATCCGAGGACAGTAAGGTGATGGCAGATATATCCAAGCACTGTAGATGGTGGTGGGATATATCTGAGGACTGTAGATGCTGGTTTGGATGTATCCAAGGGCTGTGGGGCGTACCAGGATGTATCCGAGTACTGTAGCGGTGGTGGGAATGTATCCGAGCACTGTAGAACACTGTAGGATGTATCAGACCACTGTAGATAACTGAGGGATATATCCGAGTGCTGTAGATGGCTGTGGGGATGTATCTACGTGCTGTAGATTCCTTAAACGTGTTTGCTGTTGCTATTACCCTTTTCGGTGTCATTCCGCGTCGTCGACGCCGCTCCGCGCAGTGATCAAACATAGCCCAATTTGGTCAACCACCTTCCACATTAGGTTGCACCATTGCCGGATGGTTCTATGGGGCTCAATCCTTGCTCGATCGACCTCGGACCACTTGCACTGCATACATATACTCCCATAGCTTCTTTCAGATGGCTTATCATATTTTTTTTCACGGGGATCTACGATGCTGTTTGGTCTCGGCATCCTACCGCTTTTTATTACAATTCAAGAATGTATTTATGTATCTACATACAATGAAGTGTAGACTGCACACAATATGAACAATAGACATCAAGGTATGGAAGCTAGAAATGGCTGCCTGTGGTGGGTGGAAAAGCGGCGCAGTAAACACCACGAGGCGGATGATAACGATGCGGACGTTGGGACCGAGTGCGTGTGGGTAGATGAATGGTGGTGGCAGTGGCGGCTCTGGGTATACATCGTGGTGGTAGTCGTTGCACGTGGGAGCAAGCGTCGTTCTGGTTCTCCTCCGGACGGTGAGTGGGTGTCGGCTACCGCGTGGTGTCGACAGCTGTAGAAGAGGGCGCTGACCTCAAGAACAAGCGCAAACACGCCGTTCTTGTCCTCACTGGGTAGATGCGTCGTCGTCGTCGCCGCCGCCGCGTGGTGCGATGTTAGCAGGCAAAGCGTCGACAATTTGGTCGCGACAGCACTGTTTGCAGTGCGCGGGTGGGACTGCGAAGTTCGAGGGGAGGGTGCGGAGTTCGTGTGTCCAGATCATGGCTACGAGCAGCATAACGCGCTCTCGTTGTCTTTGCAATTGGGAGATTGAGAGGTGGCAGGATGGCGGCGTCCAGAATGCGCGCGGGTCCGTTGACCGAGAGATCAAGCGACGCTTGTTGTCTCACTCGCATGCCGATAGCTGGTGGAATTGCGGGGTCATGGTGGTGGTGATGAGCAGAAAAAGGAAGGTTGCTCACCTATTCAATGGTCCAGCTACATCTCAAGAGCCCTCCAGCATGGGAGATGCTCGGACACGGCGTCGTCGTATAGCTCACGGGATTCCAGTGCTCGGTAAAACGGCTTGCGTTCGGAATCGCAACCACTGAGGTGGTGCACGATGACCTGCGAGTCAAAAAGACGTCGTTAGCATGTGTTTGTGAACCAGAGAGCCATGCAAAATGCCCCGCACAAGCTCATTTGGCCAGGATCAACTCGCAGCTTGCGCGGGACATCGATGGGCGTGGGTAGCGTAAAAGAGGCAGAAACGCGTACCTAGTAGTCCCGCTAACATCCCATCTCGATATTGAGGGCCAGAAGGGTGAGGGACGAGGAGAGACCGGCGATGGTCGTGGACCGTGGTTGAAGAGCAAGATGACCTTTTCGGGAATCGGTCCGCAATCTCCGCAGGTGTGGCGCGACGTTTGGAACGACGCCGACGGCTTGCACATCGGATTTCATGTCAGGGCTTCATCTATAAAGCAATTGAATATGTAATTTGAAGGACATATTCAGTTTTAAGAATTTTAACGATTTAATTGGGTGCGGTATGAGCTCGAAGTTTGCACGCGCACCCAAAAACATGTCTATTTGGCCGTGATTCCGTTATTTCACTGTCAGTAATTCATCGCGTGAGCTGTAAAATAGTGGGCTTCGAATATCACACCTGTACATACTTGGAAAGGTTTCTGAAGTGGTTTGAAGTTGAGATCTTGAGTGGATGAAGCGGGGCAACCTTCGAGATTCTGATGCGACATTTTGAGTGTCGAGACGAGTTTGTTTTGCCATAAGAATCACCAGACTCTCTTACTTCGTTTCTCAGCGTCACTCAACTGTTCGACCTCAAATATTTTGTAGATTACAACTGTACATGTATTATACCCGAAAATGGCTATTTTATTATTTCTATGGGCTTGAATGATTTTGTATTCGGGAACGAAGGTGCATATGTGGACTTTTGGACCATAATGACGCATATATTCAAATGTAGCAGTCTATTGTCCCATTCAATCCCTCCAATTCGGTATATTTCAGATCTATCCTGTCAATGAAGTTTATAAAAAATACTATGAAGAATTTTGACCGTCTGCAGAGGTGTGGAAAAATCCACCAGTACTTGCAGAGTCCCGTGGGAGGTGAGTTTTGACCTTTCGAGTGTCATATCTCCGTCAATAATGATTCAGAAAACACCAAAAAAATACTGAGATGTATCTATCATACTAATAAATGTTCTACAATACAGACAGTTGCTCGATCCTGTGGCGATCGTTCGACGTTGAGCACGTCGGCGTTGTCCGACTCGCGCCACATTGTCCTAATGCGGTAATTCGGCGTTGTTCACACGGTTGGTTTTGCCTTTCGCCCACCTTCATCGTTGCTCGACATCGACTTCTGCGTCGACTGAGCCCTTTGGGATGGCCAGGTGAGTCGTCATTGTTACTGATATGTGTTTCTGTATACTCATCTGCCTTGGTTTGCGTTCTGCAGGTCTCCTTTGAGCCAGGAACACCTGTTCCTTCCTCGCCAACATGGCCCGCACGAACGACAATGACGCGGCCACGATCTACTGGTCTGGCCTCACGGAGAGATGGAGACGGATGAAGGAGATGTGTGGTGTGGTCTGGATGGACCGAACAACGTAAGCTGGTAAGTTCAGTTCACGAAAACATCGCAGGGATGACCTCCAGGCTAATGGTCCATCGCCAGACACCTGCAGCGCATCCCCTTCGGTCTCTCGTCACGATTCAGCTGCATCTCCCGCATCTCCACGTTCTACATGTCCTTACGGAGCCATGTTGTTTGTGACGCGCGTGCCACTGCCCTCCTAGCGCATCCCGACCCATGGACGACCCGGACGGCTGATCGCCGATCTCAGCCAGGATATCTGATGGAAAACAGGGAGGAAACGGCTCTTTGGTGGAGGCTCAATTTCTCGATGGCCATGCAGGGTACGTTGGAACGGGGATTTTCCACTCAGAAGTCACGCTGACATGTTTCTTCTTTTAGGCTCGCGCTGTGGAAGTGACCTTCCCAGCGATAGTCAAACCCCGTAGGCCTTCCGCAACCAAACATCAACGCCATTCGCTCCCGATAGCCTCGTCAAGCACCACTCCCCCGTCTACAACCGGACGCCTCTAGCACCCCGCGCATCACGCCATCCAACTCAGTCTACGTCAACGTCATCATGTACTTTGCCCCAATTCTCAGACATCCACCGTTTGCACCGCCCGTGCTGAGACCCTCACCGGTACAAACGTGGGCAAGAACAAGTACCGTTGCATTGGCTTCGAAGGCGCAAAGGAGCAGGATTGCCGGGTCCAGTTCGGGAAGGATACGAGAAGTGTTCGGCGTGGACCAGTTCCTGGACGAGGTGAAGACTGGGAAGAAACGCGCCTCTCCCTGACCGACCGGCTCGATCCACATCCTTGATTGTACAACCCCCATGAACACCCCACCTCACCACTCGCATGGTTTGCGCGAACATGATCGCGTGCCGTTGCTTGTGGTTCCGTTTTGGCGGACAGCATCAAACCAATGACAGCCCCCCCCCCCTCTTCCGCTTCTTCAGAAAACGAGAACGCCGTTCCAAGCGTTCTCGCGCTCCATGGCCACGATGTAGGTTCACGGACTACACCAACCCGACAGCGCGTAGCCCTCTCGACGCGAAAGTGAAGCTGCATGTTAAATTCATGACCACCGGCCACACACCACTGTGAGCTGCCTATCGAGAACCCGAAGATCCGTGTTTCGTGCTGTCGACCGTTGGGCAACATCTACACCGACAACGACCACGCAGTTTCCACCAACGCACGACCGTGCGGTTGTTTTTGTAGCGTCATCGCAAGCGGCAGCCGCCACTCTTGCCGCTCCTGCTCTCTCCATTTGTACCCGACCCGTAGTGACGACGCTGTTCACCGCCCATCATTGTCATCCGCGCCCATCACTTCCCGCCTTTCAACGCGCCGTAACCAGCCCTGTACCATCATGCTCACATCTTATATCCCTTCTGCAAGGCCAAAACTCTCCTATATACTCCTTGTGTATCTAATAGATACATTAATGTATTTTCAATTGTCAAAAAAGCGAAAAAAAAAAGGCGAGAAAAAAGCCGGCAGTCAGTAGCAAAGCAGGTACCTGCAGGAAAAATATGAACAAACATTCAAATGGTACTTTCGGTCTATAGTTACTACATACAAGCGGTCCGAGGTCGATCCGTGGAGAATTGAGCCCGGGGGAGCCATCCGGCAGTCGTGCAACCCAATGTGGAAGGTGGTTGCCCAAATGCGGTCATGTTTGATGGCCGCGCGGAGCGACGTCGACGACGCAGAATGTCGCCGGAAGTGGTAATAACAATACGACATATGTTTGTACATGTATGGTACACCAGAGAGGATGCATAGCCCCGAGGTATGTTAATAAACTCCCTTAATATTAGCTACAACTTGGGATATATCCCTAATAACTCGGTGTATTCCTATAGTATCCCCAGGTAGCTCCATAATATCCGACTACAGTACGTGGATATATCCACAGTGGCCTGTAACTACAGTGTCTGATGCATCAATCGTTTACTGTAACTACAGTGTCGGGATATATCCCCCTGCCAGGGTGTGGTGTCCCGTCCCTGTTCCGCTCATACGAATATCACGGGGTGTGCGACGGGCCCTGTGGTGCAGGAGTGCATAGCTGCTCCGTACGTCTTTCCTTGCTTCTCGTCTTCCCACTGCCGGTTCTCAATGTGTTATTATCATTTCTTTTTTAAAGTTAATCGTCTCAATTCGCCTTACCCTGACGTTCGAATTATCGCATAGGCACTATTCGGCGGACACATAGCCCTCATCGCAGCCTCCCCGCCATCTCTCGGCCCAGGCTCCTCCTCTCCTCCTCCAACTCCTCTTCTTCTCCCTACCGCACATCAACCGCACATCATCATTGTTATCACCGCCTTTAACTACGCTTTCAACACCTCATCATCTTCATCGTCGAGTTTGGCTGTAAGATCAGGAGATGGTGGTGGGACGGTCACATTCAGTGCACAAGATTCCGTCTGACCCACGCACCACCTGGTTGTAACTACAACATCATATTCGATCTAGGAGTGGTGTCTTCAAGAGCATCGATAATACATTCATTATCAAAAAATCCGCGATGGTGAAATGGCGATGATATCTAATCTACACGTGCGGGATGAAATTAGTCCAATGCACTGTCCGGAATGCTCCAGGTGGGAGTGAATGTAGCAGTATGAAAGCCTCTAAGAGTAGAATTGCTCGACAAACGACATAAATGATTGGCAAAATGAATAGCAAAAAAATGGTCATGAACACGATGGCCTCTAAAAGGGTCATTGCGAGAACACCAACACCGACAGGCGGTTCGTGTAGGTACTTGATCGATAGTCCCACCAAGACCATAGACGCCGGTAGACATGTTATCACAACAGAACATGTGCGCCAGAGGATCTCTTTCTCTTGGGAAGGAAATTGGAATGACCATGCGATGCAGTGGAATGCTCCAAAAACCAATGCAATGCCAGCACTTGCTAATGCAGCAGTCGAGCGCTCGGGATCAGTCTCACTGGCATAGAATGAGGGTAACCTCTTGGCGCCGGCCGCCTGATCATCTGTCACGCGCCGCGAGACCCCCATATTCGTGAACGGGAAAGCCATCAGGAACCAACGACCCAAACCTTCGTCGGTGGCACGTATCCGTCGTCTAGCTCGCTCAAATATCCCGGGGACTTCACTAAATTCACCTTCGGCGTTCTCGGGGCGTGAGCTCGCGTCCGAAAGGTGAACAGGGATTTGGCACTGCACATTTTGTGGTTTGTTCCACCATAGAGCGTATGTGGCCAAGTTGAGGACGGCGAATGCTAGTGTGACAAGCTCCAGCTCCGTGATGGGTAAATGTTCCACTCCGCGTGCAATGCACTGAAGTATGAACCAACCCGTTTGAAGGAGCACAAAACCCTTCGAAATTACGTCGCCTTTGCTCTTGTCTTCGATCTCTTTCTTCGTGATATTTGGAAAAATAATTTTTCCCTCATTGGAGAGCGTGTCGAGTTTCTCTGGTAAAAGCGTGCAGAGTTCTGTACCATCACGATTGACAAGCATGAAGCCACCCATGAGAGCAAAGAACCCGCGGGTCTGGGTCCATCCCTGTGCTATAGCAATAGTGTGTCAGAGAGCCGAAGAAAAGTGCTGGATAGTGACGTACGCTGATGCTCCCACGCCAATCTACGAGTATGGCAGCTATACTGTGCAATAATTATTTTTGACAAGCACATTGGAAAATTTCAGCACGTTCATCAGTTTTACCATAAACTCTACGGAAGTTGGCGTTCGTGGTGAATATTTTCGCACAGATTGGTTGAAAATTACCGTTCCAACAGAAGTTCTACATTATTCAGAAAATTATGTTCTCAAATGGGATACTCGCTATGTTTGAAATTCAACGCATTTCCTTCCAGCTGTAAACACACAAGTGTCGTATTTCCACGCATGTTAGACTTGCAGTAACACGCGCATTTGGAAATCCATTGACATGTACCTTCTTTCGCAAATGTCATTTAATCAATATCATCGCATGTTGAAGTCGCAACATTTGAGGCAGTACTAGTCTACTGTTCGCTTCCTGACGCATACATATTCCTGTGAAAAAATGGTAGGACTCTCGTATATTTATATTGACTTGAATAATCCCGTCATGAACGTCACACTTATGGAATACCCGTCGCTATTTGAGACAGACAAGCCTTAAAAAATACTATTTGAATTTGTTATCGGGTATTCCCTCTCGGATAGAAGCAATACTACGCAGAAATATTATCTGTTTTCCAACTTAAACCTTGAAGCTGCGGTAAATTTACTCAACGGAAACATGAGTTGAAAACTTGACCTAGCAGATACACATGTGCAGAAATGAAACATGTGTCTGGGATTGAACATGAGTAGAATTTTGCATGAACATGAGCCACACCGATATGTGTCGGGATGACTTGGAGGTGTGATGGATGATGAAGTCAATCGAACAACATGTGCGACGTGGTGGTGCTTGTGCAGACTCTAAACATGTAGGAACCCCGGAAAGATGTGCAAAATTCACAATAATTATTACACAATATATCGTCCAAATACGAGAAACCAGCCACTGTTGGATGGCCCACATGATGACAAGCTCCGGGGCGATCAACGCCATAAGCCCGATTCCAAACCGCTTTAAACCAATTTCGAATGACGACTCATACGGAGCTGGGATGTTCGGGTGAATCGCCACCCATGTACATGTGAAGACTGTGGTTAGACAGCTCCAGACGATGTCGGAGGTCGTTCGACAGTTGTTGATATCATCGCAAGTGGACGTCGTGGCCCCTTCGAAATTAGGGAAAGGTAAAGCCTGGACGCCTTGAAGGCGACCACAGAGACAATAGAGGGCGAGAACGACAGACATGAATGAGTTCCGCGCTGGCCGGCTGCGCCTACGGCCAGTACAAAGGCAGGTTCTTTTTATACGTGGAAAGCAGTGCGGCCATAGATTCGCGAAGCCGGCTGCAAGCTAGACACTGAGAACATTTGCCTTGAGTGGTACAATCGCCGATCATTCGTTTTGTTATGATCACAGGAGGTCATTTAAAAAAACACTAGCTGATAGTGGGGATGTTTTCGTGCTCGTTCTCGCATTGTGCAGTGTCTTAGCTCCAGGCTTCAGCTTTAGACGAAGAAGAGGATAAGAAGGAAGAGGGCACGTGGAGGGACGGCGACTCGATTTGGACGTGCACAAGCTCGGTCACCAACGGTGTCCAACACCATATCTCTCACGATCGACCACCTTATACGCAGAGTGACCTCTGCCAGGTCAGCATCACGCCTTTCCAACTGTCCTTCTTACCCTTACTACTCACAACAAAGCTCATGCCACGGTCAAACCAACACGATCAGGCTTCAACCCAGACCAAACACCGTTCGAGGCTAGGAAGCTGGCGATGAGCTATGAAACGAGGACGTGTATCCGATGTTGCCGGGGACATACTGTACGTCCCACTTTCGACCGATTAAATACTTTGCGTTAGATCAAGGTGCGTTTTCATTCAACATTCTGTCCCATCCTTACTTATCCCTTCTACTCATTACGGTTCTGTTTACTTTTTCTCTTGAATCGACCAGGCTAAAAGGCAACTCAACACCCTACTTTATACACCTAATGGCTTGGAACGTCCAAAGTACATCCGACCTCGCATTAACATGTCAAAATGCCCTTCGGGGCACTTGTGCGCCATCTAGTTGACACTCGTGCAAACGAGGAGGACGTTCCGTTCATCCCTCTTAATTCTACTAGGGACTTACTCGGTCCCTGAGAGTATTGATGGCAGAAAGGACGACGGTGTGGACGGTGGAGGTGGAAGGAGCGGGTCCTTTGCGACGCGAAGTTTCGCGTGGAAATGAACCGTTGGTGTACGTGGCGGCCCTCAATGGAGGTGTAAAGTGTAACCTCTGCGGGTATGAAACCCAAGGTCCGTCTCCGTCTCCGTCCTATCCCCAATCCACTCTCTGAATTGAAAAGCCGAAACAGTCCCGCCATCGCAATGCGCGGATCACCTCACCATCCCTCGTTCCTTACTCCACACGCACGCCCCAAACCTACAAACACACGTGTCCGTTCGCGGTCCCGTCATTGTCGTACGCGTCCTGCCCCGCGCCGAGCACATTACGTTCATACGTCTCCATGCCTTCATCTCCCTCTGCTTCTCTTCAAATTCGATTTCCCCCCTTCGTCGGAGGCCAAGCTACCTCGTACAAAACAAGAACTTCCGCCTCGCCTTTACAGTATCAGATATTTCTCCGAAGTGACTTTCGATACCAAGTTCTCATTGACCAAACGAGTCATTGGGGGACACATGTCCACCGACACCGCTCCAAACCATATTCGCGATCGAAGTCGGCGCATTGAGCGTCGTGACTGGTTACACGTGGGTTATTCGTGATGATGCCAAGAGTGTGTTGTTTGGTCATAGTCCGCATCATGATCATGATACTGGGTGTTGGAGTCGAAGGACGGGAATTGTTGAATGAGGGAAGGGAGGGAGACAAGGGATCGGAGGATCCATGACATCCCTCCCTATTCTCTCCCTTTTCTGATCTCTTGCTTATGAATCGTATTTTATTCAACAGTCCCACATCCTAAAAGCAACCATGCGCGTCGTGCCTTACATACTCCTCTTCCACATCGGTCTTACCACCGTGTACGACTACATGTTTCAACACATCATCATCTTGTTCCGCGACGTAGATGGACGGCGACAATCACGTTGAGTGCACAGGATTGCGTTTGGCTAACAAAACACCCGGCGGTACCATAACAGTATATCCGATCTACGGGCGGTAGCATGAACCACGCAGTGATATATAATTATTGAACAATATATGTCAAAATATCTCCAGAGTTGACATGGCGTGCATATGTTGTAATCTACACATGTGGGATGAAAGTGGTCCATTGCACTGTCCGGAATGCGTCAGATGGAAGTGAATGTAGCAGTATGAAAGCTTCTGTGAGTAGGATTGCTCGAGAAACGATGTAAATGATTGGTAAGAATAGCACAGAAAAGTTGGCCAAGACTGCAAAGCCACTCGCCAAAACCGCCATTGTCATTCCATTACCCACAAATCTGCCACCAAAATACCTTACTAATAAGGCGGTCAATGCTGTATTGGCCGGTATTCATGTGATGGCAATTGAACACACGCGCCAGAGGATCTCTTGCTCTTCGGAAGGAAATTGAAATGGCCAGGCTATGCAGTGGAGTGCTCCGAAAACTACTGCAATGGCAGCACCAGCGAGACTAGCAATCCAGCGCTCGGACTCGTTCTCGCCTGCATAAAATGAGGAAACCTTCTTGGTGTGGTTCATCCAGGACCTACTGAACGCCATGTTGAAGAATGGAAGTAGAAAAGGGCCCCAACTTAAGTGTACCACGGACGAACCGTCAAGGCCGCTCCACGCCTCACGCGTCGTTCGTCTGAGTCGCGCCAACATGCTTCGGTCTTTCGAGTCACCAACATCCACATTGGCATTGGCGTGGGCTGAACTTGCGTTGGAGATACGGACGGAGAACGAGCATTGTACATTCTGTGGTTTGTTCCACCACAAGGCATATGTCACCATATTGAGGACGGCAAATGCGAGAGTGACGAGTTCCAGTTCCGTGATCGCTAAATGCTCCGCTCCGCGCGCGATGCATTGAAGGACGAACCTAATGTTCTCGATGTTCGGTTCGGGCGGTTCAGGTGATTTTTGTTGAACCCGAACCTGAACGGTTCGGAAAACTGAGCCAGTAGCTGAACCTGAACCTGAACCGCTTGCGAACCGTGGTTCGGGCCGGTTCACGTTCGGTTCACGTTCGAACCGGGTTCGAACTTGATTTTTGGCGAAAACCAAGGAGAACAGATGTCTACCATGAAAATCCACCAAAAATATTATTTGTAACCATCTCTCACCTGTCTGTTCTATTCCCACCTCTTCGTCCCCAATCTGCACATTTTTCGACGTGGCGCACATCATTTGAGTGATTCTTGGTCATCATGATGGCATCAAATATTAAGGTTAACTTAAGGTTTTATGGCAATTTTGGCCTGGTTCTCGGAGGAAACAGTCTATCTACAAAGCTAAGTGTAAATCTGTTTGATTTACGGATGTGTTTGGTGATATTTCCAACGATTCCCCGTGGTTCGGTAGCGGGAAGGTTCACGGTTCAGTTCAGGTTCGAACCGGTTCAGCAATTGGCAGAAGGCAGCGAACCCCGAACCGAACCAAGCTCAACGTCCGTTGAACCGAACCTTGAACCGACCCGAACCACGGTTCGGTTCAGAGGTCGAACCGGGTTCATCGAGGTTCGAACCGAACATCGAGAACATTAGACGAACCAACTCGTTTGAACGATCACAAAGCCCTTCGATATCGCATCGCCTTTACTCTTGTCTTCAATCTCCTTTTTCGTGATCTTTGGAAACTCGATCTCCCCCGCTTTGTAAAGATCATCAATTTTCTCCGGCACGAGCGTGTATAGTGCTCTATCGTCACTATCGACGAGCATAAAGCCGCCCATGAGAGCGAAGAACCCATGGGCCTGTGTCCATCCGTGTGCTACAGCGACAGTAGAATGTCAGTGAGCAAAATGAAAACGTAGAAGAAATGAACATAGACCCACACTGATGCTTCCGTGCCAATCTGCGAGAAACCAGCCATTGTCGCATGGCCCAAATAATGACAAGCTCGGGGGCGATTAACGCCATAATGACAATTCCAAAACGCCTTAAGCCAATCTCGAATGTCGACTCATACGGAGCTGGGACATTCGGATGAATTGCAACCCATGTACACGATATGATCGTGGTTAGACAGCTCCAGAGGATGTCGGAGGTCGTTCGACAGTTGTTTATATCGTTGTAAGAGGACGTCGTTCTCCGTTGAAAAGGCAAAGCTTGAACTCCTCTGAGGCGGCCAGAGAGATAATAGAGGGTGAGAGCGACAGACATGAGTGAGTTCTGCACTGTATGGCCGCGCTCCCTGTCAGTAGACGGACAGGTTCCTTTATACCAGTCCAAGTCCGGGGCAGTGCGGCCTGAGATTCGCGGGGCAGGGCACGCTGCAAAGCTAGATAATTGCCTTAAGTGCTGCTATCGCCGATCGTTTGATTGAATTCAATGGCCCGAATTCCCGATATGAAGCTGAAAGGTGAACAGAGTGATAAGGGCTGGTCAGAGCTTTGAAGAGCAGAGGAAACCAGACCCACTGTTGCGATCACCCGGCCGGCCCGGAGCTGGCGTCAAAAGGTACCGGTCTGTTGATAATTAGCCGTACTTGAACCTTCTTCGTCAAGTAACTTACTAGTTGTGTTCTGGCTCGTCTTGGGTATTCGGCCAACTGTCCTGCGCCAGCACCGCTATAAATGAGCCTCTCTTTTCGCCGGACATGATCGAACTCTTCCCCCAAAAAGGACACATGCGAGGTTAACTAGACTGCCGTCGCTATTCCGGAGGATGCTGCGTTTCGGTTAGGTATGCAGTTCGCAAACGGTGGGAACGAGACAGTGTACGTGCAACAGATTAAGGTCGATTTTCTTCAATCCGCTCTGGCCAACCCTTACCGTTCTGATAGCAATTTTTGTTCGAAAAGCTCTCTGCATAACGACTAGGCCACGCTGAGTGAAACTCGAAAGCCCGCCTTACCTGCCTCAGGCTCCCGAGATGGAACGTCTCCAGTACATCCCAGTGGAAGAGGGAGTTTGGGGTCGGCGGCGACGCGAACAGTGTCTGTCGTGCGTACATGAGCCGTGGTATACATCACAGTGCAGTTGTAACCTCTCCGTGCGCATAAGTTCGGTCTCCCTCCCCAATTCATCCTCAAAATCACACTAAACAGGAAAGGACAAAGAGCGGGATGGTGAAGGCGGGGAAGGAGAGGGAGAAAGAGAAGAACCTTGTCTATTCAGCGAATGCAAGACCGCAATCGTCACGTTCGACTCATCCGTTTCATTTTTTTATAATTCATCGGTGCGTAACACCCTATCATCCCGCTTGGCGTCCCCATCTCCCGCTCAGTGTAATGCATTGCCCCATACATCTCTCCTGCCTTCCTTTTTTTCGTGTGCTGTTTACAAATCTTGTTCTTATTCTTTCAACAGTCATATCACAACTCCGACAAGAAACCTTGCACATCGTACCCGACGTACTCGAGATGTTCTGTCCATTAATAGATGGGATGTTTGTCTCTGCTTTTGAAATTAGGTGCGTTTTTCTTTGTGAATAGATTTTTATCGAACACCCTGGCGCCCATGGATGGATGTGGATGTCAGATTCAGAGATATCAAAGAAACTTTCCTCAACGCACTCCCGTCGCGGTTCGTGAATATGAATATAACGGGGTGCGCGTTGAGTCCTGCCGTAGGCCAGTGGGGGAATGTCAGCCACTCTTGTCTGCGCTTTCCATTCTCGTCTCCATCCCGCCGTTGGTTCTCAATGAAGTCGGTTCTCATTTTTGTTTCATCTGAATTCGTCTAACCTTGACGTTCGAATTATTCATAGGCGCAATTTGACGGACACGTAGCCCTCTTCACAGTCTCCCAGCTCCCCGTCTCTCCGGCTACTCCTGTCCGTCCCTCATACAGACGTAAATCAACAACCGTTCTTCTTACCACCTTCAGCTACATCTTTCGACCCGTCATCTTCATCATCGGGTTGGGCTATGGCGTCAGGTGGGGGTGGTGGTGGGACAGGCTCTTTAAGTGTATGATATCATTTGCCTCACCTATCTATAACATCATATTCAATCTACGAGTCGTGCCTTCAATAGTATGAACAACGCAATTTTTAATACAACTAATGAACGATGCATATGAGACAACCTGTGGCATTGAATTGACGATTGTATCTAATCTATACATGCGGGATGAAATTAGTCCATTGTACGGTTCGGAATGCGCCAAGTGGGAGTGACTTTAGCAAAATGAAAGCCTCTATGAGAAGAATTGCTCGAGAGGCGATATAAATGATTGCCAAGATGAGAAAGACCAACCATAGACCAGAACAGAGCTTCTTCGCGACAACCCGGGCAAAATTGTCATCACGGCGAACCAATAATCCATTCGAGTAATGTGCCAATAGTCCGAGCGGGATGATATACACCGGTAGACATGTTATCGCAACAGAACATGTGCGCCAAAGGATCTTTTTCTCTTGGGAAGGGAATGGGAATGACCATGCGATGCAGTGGAGTGCCCCAAAACCCACTGCAATGGCAGCACTGACTAACTGGGCAGTGTCGGCCTCGAAAAGAGTCTCGCCTGCATAGAATGAGATGTCCGTCCTGTTTTCATCGCGTATGACTGGGGCCCCCATATTGATGAATGGCAGTAACAGCATATTCAAACCTCTAGGCCCCTTGCAATGGTCAAGTTCCTCCGACTGCTGACGCATCGTTCGCCTGATTCGCTCGAGTATTCCTGGCACATCACCAACTACACAATCCTGTGAGTGGCGTGAAATGGCGTCCATCAGATAAACTTGTGCTGGGCAATCCACGTTCTGTGGTTTGTTCCACCACATAGTATATGTCGCTAGGTTGAGAACCGCAAAAGCGAGGGTGACAAGTTCGAGTTCCATGATTGGCAAATGTTCTATCCCACGTGCAATGCATTGAAGGACGAACCACCCTGTTTGAATGATCACAAATCCCTTTGATATCGCGTCGCCTTTGCTCTTGTCCTCAATCTCTCTTTTCGTGATAGTTGGAAATTTAACTTTTCCTTCTTTGGCAAGCTCGTCGAGTTTCTTTGGCGAGAGTGTGTAGAGTGCTTTACCATCACCATCGATGAGCATAAAGCCTCCCATGAGCGCGAAAAACCCGTGGGTCTGTGTCCATCCCTGTGCTACAGGCATGGCACGTCAGTACGTTGCAAAACAGTGCATAAGATCTGGATAGTGTCATACCCTCGTGCTCCCGTGCCAATCTACGAGAAACCAGCCACTGACGCATGGCCCACATAATAACGAGCTCCGGGGCGATTAACGCCATAAGCACGATTCCAAACCGCTTTAAACCAATTTCGAATGACGACTCATACGGAGCTGGGATATTCGGGTGAATTGCCACCCATGTACACGTGAAAATCGTCGTTAGACAGCTCCAGACGATGTCGGAGGTCGTTCTACAGTTGTTTATATCATCGCAAGTGGACGTCGTGCGTCGGTCGATATTAGCGAGAGGCAAAGCTTGAACTCCTCCAAGTCGACCAGAGAGATAATATAGGGCGAGAGCGACAGACATGGATGAGTTTCGCACTGGCTGGCCGCGCTCTGAGTGAGTAGAAGGAGAGGTTCCTTTATTTGTGCATACCAGTGCAAGGCCGTGTCGCCTGAGATTCCGGGGCGCGCTGCCAGCTAGACGCTGAGAATATTCGCCTTGAGTGGTACTATCGTCGGTCTTTTGATTGAATTCAATGGCGCGAATTTCTGATATGAAGTGAACTGAGAAAGTGACCAGAACGATAAGGGTTGGGTCAGAGCTTCGACTCGGAAACTATGGCAACCATTGCGAATTTGCGATCCCTGGAGCGAGCTTTAGGTGTAAACGAGCCACATGTGTATGCGGCGCGTTAATCTATCCACAGGAGAAGACGCAATTTCACAGTTCTGTGCGCTAGATGCATTGGTGAATGGTTGTGTTTCGTGCACTGAAAGGCAGTCGAGATCTGTTAGACGGATTTGGAACTTGACGCGAACTCCCGGTCTGTTGATAATTAGCCGGCAACTTGATCTGTAGGTGTTCGCCCTGCGCCAGCACTAGTAATGGTAAAAAGAGCCTCTCTCATTAATATATTGTCGGACATGATCGAATTCTGCCTACAAGAAGGACGCATGCCAGGTTGACCCGACTCTCATGCTGAAAAGCCTCGCCTGCCAACAGGATTCCGGAGGATGACATGATTTGGTTTGGTATACGGTTCGCGAACGAAGAGAAGGAGCATACAGTTGATTGGAGGATCGCACCTTATCCTACGATCTAGCTTGGGATGGCTATCCTCCAACAGTGGGAACGAGACAGTGTACGTGCATTCGAACAAGGGTACAGTACGTGATCCTTCAATCTGCTCTGGCCAACCCTTACCGTTCTGTTAGCATATCCTCCTGGAAAATCTCTCCGCATACCAAATAGGCCACGCTGAACACAACTCAACACCCTGTTTTATCCGCCTCACGGCATGGAACGTCTCAAGTACATTCTCCCTCGCATCAACGTGCCAAACATGCATCCTGCTCGTTCCACTCGTACACACGCCAAACCGAGGAGGACATTCCGTTCATCCCACTTGCCTCTGCCAGAAATTTACCCGGTCCTGGGTGTGTTGGTGGCAGCAATGACGATAAGGAGTGAGGAGGGTTGGGGTCCGGGGCGACGCGAAGGTGTCTGTCGTGCGTACATGAACATCCCAATGCAGTTGTGACCTCTGTGCACATAAGGTCGGTCCCACTCCCCCATTTCATCCTCAAAATCATCCTCAATAAAAATTTAGCCCCACCAATACTCAGCAGATCACTCCACCATCACTCATGATGATCATCCTCCCTCTCCGCGCATCCACAACCCACATCGAGAACTCAAAAAACGGACTTGCACGTTTTCGGTCCAATTGTCGTATCGCGAGTCCTAAACCGCGCTGAGGACATACGTCTCCATCCGGTCTTCACCCTTACCCTCCTCAAGTTCGTTTTTTTCGTCACCAAAAGGCAACGCTACTACAATGCACAATACTAGGACGAGCACGACGACGTCCTTGCTATCGACTGGTCCTACAAAATGCCTTTCGATACCAAAGGCTCTCATCACTCTCATGTACCACGGTGCGCAGAGAATACGTGTCCCATCCACACAATATTCGCGAACGACGTTTGCGCCGTGCATTGTGACTGGGTATACGCCGGCTGTTTGTGAGGGTATTATGAGTGTCTTGTTCGGGAGCGGTCGTCGTCATTTTAGCGATGGTGATGCGGAGGATGTAGATGAGGGACAGGAAGATGAAGTGCGGGAAGCGGTGATGAGGAAGGAGAGGGATTTGAGAGAAGTGACAGACTGCGTTTCCCCAGCGTGGGCGAGATCTTTATCGTCGCGTTCAACCGAACGGTCCATTTTTACAACTTTTTCGGTGCGTATTACCTTTCCATCCCCTCCCCATTCATATTCGTCCTATCCATCTTTCCCATCATCTTTCTTCCTTCAATTCGGTTTTTGTTCTCGTTGTCGCTTTCACGATACTTGCCTCTTATTCAACAGTCACACCACCCACAAGCAAGCACGTGCGTCATATTTGGCTTTATTGAGATGGTCTGTTACGTTACGAGAGGGGATGTTTGTCTCGTCTTTCGAATCTAGATGCGTTTATCTTATGTCGTATCCTCAAACCTCAGATAGTAAACATCACGCTGACCGAAGGGTGTGTATAACAGAATTATCATAGACTCCCTCCTCCAACATACCGTCGCGGTTCAGTAATACGAGTCCTACGAAAGGCGCGACTGGTCCTGCGGTGCATGGGCATTTAACCGTTCTTGTGCGTGATTTACATTTCTTTCTAGCCTATCTCCCCTAGCCTTTTTCTCTCTTTCTTCGGCATTTTCGCCCCGACTGACGTCCATTTTCAGTTAAATCCATTCATTCACTTAATTCTGATATTTCGCCGTTACGGAACCACTGGCCTGGCGGTACTCGGGCCATGTCGTTTGACTTTCGCAACGACTTGGGGTGTCTATATGTTTGCGTCCAATGGGCACGAACAACGCCGTGATATATAATTATCGAACAATACATAAAGTGTCAGAAGTTCTGTGGTGTTGAAATGGCGATGATATGATTGAATTCTAATCTATACATGTGGGATGAAAGTCGTCCATTGTACTGTCTGGAATGCGCCAGATGGGAGGGCTTTTAGGAGTATGAAAGCATCTATGAGTAGAATCGCTCGTGAGACGATATAAATGATTGGTAAGATCATAGCTGTCAAGATGGTGAAGCCAGCGGAAAGGATCTTTGCGACAACACCGGCAACATCGTCATGCCTTTCAGAACAACCTTCTAAGTACGCAAGCAATAGTCCGAACAAGACCATAGTCATTGGTAGACATGTTATCGTAACAGAACATGTGCGCCAGAGGATCTCCTTCTCTTAGGAAGGAAATTGGAATGACCACGCGATGCAGTGGAGTGCTCCAAAAAGCACCGCAACGCCAACACTGGATAACATGGTGGTCCAAGTCTCTAGGTCAGTCTCGCCTGCATAGAACAAGGGTAACTTCTTGGTGTGGTCTGCCTCATCACCACCGAAACCCATATTGCTGAATGGAAACACCAGTGCAGTCCAACCTATGAAAGCCCCCTCTTCGTTCCATGTGGCACGTATCGTTCGCCCGATTCGCTCAAACATCCCTGTGTCTTTATCATCTACACCACCGTCCGTGGGTTTCTGTGAGCGCGCATCCGAAAGATGAACCAGAAAAGAACATTGCACATTTTGTGGCTTGTTCCACCACAGAGCATATGTCACTAAATTGAGGACAGCGAATGCGAGGGTGACAAGTTCGAGCTCTGTGGTCGGTAGATGTTCGACCCCACGTGCAATGCACTGAAGGACAAACCATCCCGTTTGAACAATCACGAATCCCTTTGATATTGCGTCTCCTTTGCTCTTGTCTTCGATCTCTTTCTTCGTGATCTTTGGAAACTCAATCTTTCCTTTTCGGCAGAGCTCGACGAGTTTCTCTGGTAAAAGGGTGTAAAGCTCTTTACCATCACCATCGATGAGCATGAAGCCGCCCATGAGGGTGAAGAACCCATGGGTCTGTGTCCATCCTTTCGCTGCAGCCATAATAGAGTTTCGGTGAGCCAAATAAAACCGCTTGAGAACTGGATAGCGACGTACAGCGATGCTCCCATGCCAATCTACGAGAAACTATCCACTGTCGCATGGCCCACATAACGACGAGCTCCGGGGCGATTAACGCCATGAGGACAATTCCAAACCGTCTTAAGCCAATCTCAAATGACGATTCATATGGGGCTGGGATATTCGGGTGAATCGCCACCCATGTACACGTGAAGACCGTGGTTAGGCAACTCCAGACGATGTCGGAGGTCGTTCGACAGTTGTTGATATCGTCGCAAGTGGACGTCGTGTTCCCTTGGGTGTTAGGGAAAGGCAAAGCTTGAACACCCTCGAGGCGACGAGAGAGATAGTAGAGAGCGAGAGCGTCCGACATGATGGCGTTCCAAACGATGGCGCGCTGGTGGATCCACTAGTACTGGCAATGGTCCACCTCTTGGATTGCAATGATAAGGAGCGAGAGTTTGAATTCAAATGCACTGCTTTGCAGGTAAACCCAGGCACCAAGTAGTCGCCGAAGTGCATATCTTATGCTCATAATGGCAAAATGAACGTTAGGCGCGGGGGGACAACTGGGGGACGTGCATTGCCTAGTTCCTCGTGTTCGCGTCGAACACAGCATCGGCTACTTATCAACAGGCCGTGAGATGCTCATTTTGCAGCGAAACCTTACCAAATCAACGAACTCTGCGAGTCTAAATCTCACACTGGCATCGACACAGCCCAAATACTAGTCTCCCCAGGTGAGGCTCAGGAATCTGACCAGGAGCTATGGAGTGAGACTCTACATCTGACCTATCCGGAAACGCACGTCCCACTTTTCGACGACGAACTGCGTTACCGTAGTTCAAGGTGCGTTTTGCCTTCAATTTGCTTTGACGCATCTTTTCTCCTCATTATAACGATTCTGTTTGCTAAAAGGCAACTCAACACCCGCTTTATACGGCTCACGATGTTGAACGTCCCCCGTACATCTGGCCTCGCATCAACATGCCAAATTTGAATCCTGCTGGTCCTCTCGTGCATCCTCTAGCGGACACACAGCCAAACGAAGAGGACCTGCCGTTCATCCATCTTGAATCTGTTAGCGGTCCTGACGGTATGGGTGGAAATATCATCAGTGCGGGTGAACGTGGTGGATCGAGGAAGAGGAGGAGGGAGGAGGGAGATGGTCCGTTACGATGTGGATGATGTCGCAAGTGACCCGTGGTGTACTTGGACATCAGGCGGTTCTCGATAGAGGTACAACCTCTGCGCGCAAGAATCTGAAGGTAAATCCCTTTCCCATCCCCATTCCATTCCATCCTCGCAGTCAATTAAATAAATTCAAAAACAGTCCTGCCATCGCGATAAGCACTGCCGCTCATCACTCCGCCATCACTCCGCCATCACTCGTACATATATCTCCACAAACCAACCTCCCACGTCCAGAGCCTACAAACGGGGACGTGTACCTTCGCAGTCCTATTGTCGTTTCGCGCCTGGTACCCGGCGCCGAGGATTTTACCGTCATATGTCTCCGTCCTATGTCTCCGTCGTGTCTTCTCAACTCAGCTACTCTTCGTTTCTCGTCTAACACTACAAGAGGCTCAAAGACCTGCCGGCTCTCAGCTGGTCTCTCCAAAATGAAGTTTTTTGATCACGGCGAAGGCTCTCATTAGTGCATGCGAGGAAAGACAGCGACCGCCAACACCGCTCCACACGATATTCGCGGTCGACGTCAGGGCGCCGAGCGTCGTGAGTGGGTACACGCGGGTTGCTTGCGAAGCTGTTAAGAGCTTTTTGTTTGGAAATGGAAGGCATCGTATAAGTGGTGTGGTGGACGGGACGAAGGGCGGAATGCTGAAGATGACGAAGAATGAGATTGGGGAGAGGAGAACCGTGTCTATCCAACGCCAACGTATGCAAGACTTCTATTGTCACGGTCGACTCAAACCTTTACTAAGTTATAATTCGTCGGTGCGTATCACCTATATCTTCCCTTCCACTTCCACATTCCACATTACTGTAATATTGCCCTACACACCTCTCTCGCTTTCTTTCCTTCCTTCCTTTTTTTTGGTTATAATTCTCATGCTTATTCTACAGTCCCACCTCCCAAAAGCAAAGATGTAAGTCGTAACCGTGCTGAGACGTTCCGTCCGCTTTAGGACAGGATGTTCGAATCTGTTTTTGAATCTAGGTGCCTTAGTTTCCATCAATATACTATCGAACAACACGAAGCTGACTGATGGATGTGGATGACGGAAATATCATAGAGTCTCTCCCCGACGCCTTCCCGTCGCGGTTTGGTAATTCGAAAAATAATGGGCGCGCTACTGCTCTTGTACGTGTTTCCTATCTTCTAATCCCCTCTTTTTCTGTCTCGACCAAGCTTCCTTTCAATCCATTCCAGTTTGTTCATTTATTTTATCATGATGTTGACGTTCCGCAATTATCTCACCACACACCAACGGGCCGATTCGGTGGACACATAACCGCCTTCACTTTCCCTGCCTCTCGGGGCGGTTCCTCTTCTCCCTCCTTCGCTCCCTCTTCCCTACTCACTTACATCAACATCGTTCTTCTCACATCTTCAACGACATCTTTCAGCGCAACATCATCGAGTTCGGCTTCGGCGTCAACTCTTGTTCGGAATTGGTCGCAGTTCGCCTGATACAGCTGCTTCTACACCGGCAATAACTTGTCCAGTCATACACCGAGTTAGACGTCTGATCGATGAACTGATCGACCTCGCTATTTGAGATGATCGGATTAAATCACGTCTCACCAATATTGACGTTACGGAACCCATGACCCGACGGTGCTTTGACAGTATCGTTGGACTTTCGCGACACCTGGCGACGTACGAGTGGTACGTTGAATAGGCGAGAATAATGCAGATATATATAAATATCGGACAATGCATACATTATCAGAAAATCTGTAGGATTAAAATGACGAGTGTATCTAATCTATACATGTGGGATGAAATTAGTCCATTGTACTGTCTGGAATGCGCCAGATGGGAGTGAATTTAGCAGTATGAAAGCCTCTATAAGCAGAATTGCTCGAGAAGTGATATAAACGATTGGGAAAATGAAAAAGGCCAAGATGGCGAAGCCACCGAAAAGGATCTGTGCGACATCACCAGCGACATTGTCATGCCTGTCAGAAAAATCTACTAAGTACATAGCCAACATTCCGAACAATACAGTAGCCACTGGTAGACATGTTATCGCAACAGAACATGCGCGCCAGAGGATCTCCTTCTCTTAGGAAGGAAATTGGAATGACCACGCGATGCAGTGGAGTGCTCCAAAAATCACTGCAACGGCAGCACTGGCTAAACCAGCAATCGAGGTTTCGGAGTTATTCTCGCCTCCGTAGAATGAGGGTACCTTCTTGGTCTTGGTGTGATCCGCCTCATCACCGAACCCCAAATGTGCGAATGGATATACAAGTGCAGCCCAACCTATGAGAGCCCCCATTTCATTCCATTGCTCACATATCGTTCACTTGAGTTGCTCAAACATCCGTATATCTTCAACATCCACACCACTGTCCGTGGGATTCTGTGACCTCGCTTCCGAAAGATGAACGGGAAAAGAACATTGCACATTTTGTGGCTTTTTCCACCACAGAGCATACGTCACCAAATTGAGAACCGCAAAAGCGAGGGTGACGATTTCGAGTTCCGTGATCGGTAAACGTTCCGCTCCTCGCGCAATGCATTGAAGGAGGAACCAGCCGGCCTGAACGATTACAAAGCCCTTCGAAATTGCGTCGCCTTTGCTCTTGTCTTCGATCTCTCTCTTCGTGATATCTGGAAACTCAATCTTTCCCTGTTCGAAGAGCTCATCAAGTTCCTCTGGTCTGAGCGTGTGGTGTGCCTTGCCACCGTCAAAGAGCATGAATCCACCCATCAGAGCGAAGAACCCATGCGTCTGCGTCCATCCCTTTGCTATGGCCATAACAGAGTGTTAGTGAACCGAATAAAAGTGCTTGAGACCTCAGGCTGGGTAGCGACGTACACTGATGCTTCCGTTCCAATCTACGAGAAACCAGCCACTGTCGGATAGCCCAACCAATGACAAGCTCCGGCGCGATTAACGCCATAAGGAAAATTCCAAACCGTCTTATGCCAATCTCGAATGACGATTCATACGGAGCCGGGATATTCGGGTGAATGGCTACCCATGTACATGTGAAAACCGTGGTTAGACAGCTCCAGACGACGTCGGATGTAGTTCGACAGTTGTTTATATCATTGCAAGTGGACATCGTGCTTCCTTCAACGTTAAGAACAGGCAAAGCTTGAACACCTTCGAGGCGACGAGAAAGATAGTAGAGAGCGAGAGCGATTGACATGATGGCGTTTCCAACGATGGTGCGCTGCGGAACCACTGGAAAATGAACGTTGCAGTTGCTACACAGGATCGGCTACTTATCAATAGGCCGTGAGATACCATATTTGCAGCGAAACCTTGCCTATTCAATGAACTTCAAATCTCCGCAATGGCATCAAATACCCTCTCTGGTTGAGGCTCAAGAATCTGACCGGGAGCTATGGAGCGAGAATGTAGATCAGACCTCTCCGGAGACGCACGTCTCACTTTCGACGACGCACTGCGTTGCCTTAGATCAACTGCGTTTTGCCTTCAATTCGCTCTGACGCATCTGTTCTCCCTAGGCTCATTACGACGATTCTGATAGCTAAAATGCAAATCAACACCCGCTTTATACGGCTCACGACATGGAGCGTCCCACGTACATCTGACCTTGCATCAACATGCCAAACTTAAATCCCACTCGCTCCTCTCGTGCATCCTCTAGCAGGCGCGCAGCCAAACGAAGAGGACGTGCCGTTCATACATCTGGACGCTGCCAACGTCCTGAGATTATGGGTGGTAATGGCTGCGGGTGGACTTTCGGACGTGAGGGCGAGATGGGAAGAGAAGGACCGACGAGGGAGATGATCTGTTATGATGTGGACGGTGTCGCAAGTGACCTGTGGTGTATATGGTCATGGGGCGGTTCTCGATAGAGGTACAACCGCTGCGGACCCGAATCTGAAGGTAAATCCCTTTCCCATCTCATTCATCCTCGCAATTAAATAAATGAAATTAAAACACAGTCCTGGCATCGCATTGCGCACCCATCACTCCACCATGACTAGTTATAATATCTCCAGACATCAACCTCCTACGTCCAGACCCCACACAAGGGGACGTGTACATTCGCACTCACATTGTCGTATCGCGTGTGGTACCCGGCACCGAGGATTTTATGTCATACGTCTCCGACCGTCTTCTTAATCACCTCCTCGACGTTTTCCTCCTCGTCTAAAGCTTCAAGATGCACGAAGACGATTTTTGATCACGCATAGGCTCTCATTTAACGCAGGCGAGGAAGGATAACGACCGCCAATACCGCTCCACGCGAACTTAGCCATCGACGTTCGTGCGCCGAGCGTCGTGAGTCGGTACACGCAGGCTCTTTGTGACGATGTCAAGAATGTTTTGTTTGGTAATGGGAGGCGTCATGTTGATGGTGTGGATTGATATGAAGCAAGAAGGGGTGAAAGTTGAGGGAGACAGCGACGGAGAGGGGTGTTTACCCAACATATGAAAGACCGCTGTCGTCACGGTTGATTCATATTGATGCGTCTTCCCGCTCGTCCACATCCCCCACTTAATGTAATATATCGCCCTACACATCTCTCTCGCTTGTTTTCCTTCTTTCCTTCCTTTTTTTTCAGTTAAAGTTCTCATGCTTATTCAACAGCCACACCTCCCACAAGCAAAGATGCAAGTTGTAACGAACGTGCCCGAGACGTTCCGTCTGATTTGAGACGGGATGTTCGTATCTGTTTTCGAATCTAGGTGCCTTAGTTTGTCTATCGAACAACACGAAGCTGACCGATGGGTGTGGATGACGGAAATATCCTAGAGTCTGTCCTCGACGCCTTCCCGTCGCGGTTCGGGAATTCGAATACTACGGGGTGCGCTACGCGTCCGCGCGCGATCCGGTGTAGCTGCTCTTGTACGTGTTTCCTATCCTCTTCCCTTTTTTGTCTCTCTCTTCTGCGCGAATTGGTCTCGACCAGGCCAATTTTCAAATCCCATTCCAGTTTATTCATATAATTTTTCATGATGTTGACGTTCCGCAATTTAGTATCTCCGCACAAACCAACGGGCCAACTCGGCGGACACATAACGACTTTCACCACAATCCCACGGCTTCTCGGGGCGGCTCCTCCTCTCCCTTTCCTACTCACGTACTTCATCGTTCTGGGCACCATCTTTGACGCCATCTTTCAACACATCTTCGTCAATTTCGGCTAAGGCGCCAAGAGGTGTCGGGAGGTTATCACCGTTCCCGCCGTTCGCCAGATACAACTGCTTCTACGCTGGCAATAACTTCTCCAGATATACGCTCGATTAGCCGTGTCGTTGATGAATTGATTGACCTCCCTATTTTTGATTTTCGGTCAAATCACTCATATTGACATTACGGACCCAATGACTCGACGGCACTCGGACGAGTGTAGTTTGACTTTCGCAACCTGGCGGTATCCATAATGCTATCTCCAATCTGCAACTGGTGCCTTTAATGTGAATACGAGTGAGCAGTGCAGTAATATAATTATTAAACCATACATGACAGAAATCTTCAGCATTAGAATGACAATTGTATCTAATCTACACATGCGGGATGAAATTGGTCCAATGTACTGTTCGGAGTGCGCCGGGTGGGAGTGATTTTAGCGGTATGAAAGCCTCTACAAGTAGAATTGCTCGAGAGACGATGTACATGATTGGCAAGATGATAAAGGTTATTATCTTGCCACTATAGCAAAGGACAACTACGACGACACCTGAAATGCCATCATGTCCAATGATTCTGTCCAAGTAATTCACCAATAGCACAAGCACGACTACAGACACAGGTAGACATGTTATCGCAACAGAACATGCGTGCCAGAGTATTTCCTTCTTATGAAGGACTATATCGGACAAAAATAACTTGCTTTCGTCTGACCAGGTGAACTCGTTTTCGCGGTCGTCGGAGGTCGGGAAGGTGCCGAAAACGAGTTTCTGTTTGTTCCAAGCAAACAAAAACTCGTTTTCGAACTTATCTGCACGACCAATGGGCGAAAAAAATAGTAAAGTGGCCGAAAATTCGATGCAAATAGAAATTTGAATTCCGGGGGGCTCTGAGACCGTGGAATAGTATTTTATATATTTGCGCATAGCAGGACGTGAGCGCTGCCTCAGGCTGGTCTATCGCCGCAGTGTTAAACTAATCTGTTCAATAACCACTTTCTTGGGTGTTTCGTATGGCGTAAAGTCCTTTGGACATTTTGTGTACCATTTTGTGCAATGTGCATCATAAATCCTGGAATAATAGTTAGTTGTGTTAGAATTTAAGGAATGCAGACTGTGCCCACTGCACACAATGAATGGCACGGTGCGAAAAGGTCTCATAAAAATTGAGTGTCCAGTCAATGGCATTCACCATCTCAACAATGACAGGAGATGTTATTAAAGAATGATAAGAAATTTCTGCATAGATCAGACGTGCTCAGGGAGTGCGCCGTGGAACAGGAGGGTGAGTACAAGTGACATGATTGAAGCTCGCAACTCCAAGTCGTTGTTCGTTTCTTCAAGAGCGAGGCGTCCTGGGATGGTAGGTATAAAGACACGGCGAGACGATGCTGAGGCAGTGCAGAGTCGAGGCAAGTAATGAAAGATCTCTAACCATAGATGGTATGGTCCGAACTGTGCAAAGCTATGCGTTAGTGCTCATCCGATAAGAAACATTAGCATTTTTGCCAGTTGTGAAGGAATGGGTTCGCCCCAGAACAATAACGGATGAACAAGGCGAGAGGATTGGCGAAGCTCGGAGACCGCGGTTGCGATGTTTAAGTATACAGGGTGTACACAACTCCAACTAAGTACAAAGTTACGCAAAGATTTCGAGGCCGAACTATATATGTGGTATAAAGGTTGTCCAATTGACCGTCTGAAATACCTCAGGAGGTAAAGTCCGTAACAGAATGAATGCCTCGACGATTAACATAACTCGCGCGAGGATGTAAATTAGGGATAATGATACAATTACTGATGTGTAGATGGTAGGAGACACGGATATACCCTGTACCAAGAAACCTGATAACAGGGCGGACGTGAAGAAAAGCACGGCAGGAAGGAATGTAATGGCAAGGGAGCAAATGCGCCCTAAGATCTCCTTCTCGGGTGAGGGGAAGTGAGACGACCATGCGATGCAATGTATGGAACCAAAGATCATGGCGACAGCGGTGTCGGTAAACATGGCGATGGAATATTCGGTTGGAGTGAGCGCGCCGGTGTAGAAAGTCGGCACCCTTTTCGCTCCCGATTCGACCTCGTGGTCCACGAAACCCAATTGGAAAAATGGAACCATTGGTAGAGTAAAGACTCTGAAAAAAATGTTTTGTAGCTCCACTTGACGAAGTTCGCGCATACTTTCGGATGCGGAGCTCATTGCGCGTTTGAGCAAACCAGGCGAGTCCTCGTCTTCTTCCTTGCCAACTGGGGCAATGGTGACGATGTTCCGATACCCGAGCTGCACTGGAATGGGACATAGCACGTTTAGAGGCTTGTCCCACCACAGAAAATACGTCCCCAAGTTCAGAATCGCGAATGCGAGAGTCACCAGTTCGAGTTCTGTGATGGGGAGACCTTCGATCCCTCGTGCTACGCACTGGATCGTAAACCATCCTGTTTGCATAATGACGAAGCCTTTTGAGAGCATATCTCCTTTGCTCCTGTCCTCTATTTCTCTCTTAGTGATGTAAGGAAAGCGGACTCTACTCTCCAGAGCGAGGTCTTCGAGGTTTTCGGTCGACAGTGCTTGAAGGGGTTTCCGACCGTCGAAGAGCATGAAACCGCCCATGGTGGAGAAAAATCCATGTGTCTGTGTCCATCCCTTTGCTGAAAAATGTTACTATGAATGATTTCGAACCCATCCAATCAAATAGATACGTACTACGATGTCTCGTCGCCAATTTACGCGCAACCAACCACTGGCGCATGGCCCACAGAATGACGAGCTCTGGCGCGATTACCGCCATCAGCATGATCCCCGCGCGCCTTAAGTTGATCTCGAAAGCTGTCTCGTACGGAGCTGGAATGTTCGGATGTATGGCGACCCATGTGCATGAAAAAACCGTTACGAGGCAGCTCCAGATTATACTCCAGGTTGTCCTGCAGTTGTTTTCGGCTTCGCAGGAAGGTGTACCGCGCGTTGCCAATGAAGTTGAGGATGCATGGACACTTTGTATGGAAAGGAGGTGATAGACGGCGAGTGCAATCAACATGATCAGGATGGTGGACGGTTCGCCAAGATTAGCTTCCGCAACGCCGAGCACGTGGGTGCCACGCGAGTCCATTTAATTATGTCTTGGCAAAGATCCTCGAGAAGCAGTACGGAAGCAAAAGCTTCTCAGAAGTAAAAAGGTGACTTTGAAGTCAAGGACGGAAACGAATGGCGCGGATCCCATTCTGACTTGAAGTTAACTACACTAATTGCACCTTAAGAGACGACACAAGAGATGTATTGGTCGATGGTCTGAGACCAATTCTGGTGCGTAAATTGATAAAATCATCAGCAGCCGCTTCCACCGCCGCCTCCGTCACCTCCTGTACTTTACAGTCCCCCACAAGTCCACCTAGACTCCATGTAGACTCCCTGGAGTCTGGATGGAGTCCAGGTGGAGTCTGGGTGAGTAATAAGATATATTTTCAAGGTCCACCTGGACTCTACGTGGACTCCACCTGGACTCCATCAGGAGTCTGGACAGATTCCACATAGGTGAGCATGAGAAATATTTTCTATGTCCATCTGGACTCTACCTGGACTCCATCAGGAGTCTGGATGGTTTCCACATGGACAGACTGTTTTT
>ML170294.1:0-56268 GCA_004355085.1 Rickenella mellea | reverse complement strand
GCGGTAAGCTTACGGATCTTCCCTGTGTTGTCCTCGGCCTGATTGTGAGCTCGAGGGACGGTCCGAGTGTGAAAAAGCGGCGAACGAGTGTGAGGAGAGCAACCAAGAGTTCAAAGTCAACCTTCACGTCACATGAGATCGAGTTTAGGGCCGGCGCTGTGTGTCTTCTAAAGTCGTCATGGCACACCCTACTCCTTACTTTAACACACTCACCACATCGACTCCGGCTATGAGCCGCACGACCATTGTGAACGTCGTGAATCACCTGACACGCGCAGAGGAGTACACGAACGACTTCGGCAGCGACGTTAAACTTAACGCCGTACCGCCTATACCCACCGATCCCATCACCTAGTCCTATGGGACGTCGATTGTCAAACTACCATTACTACAAGAACAAGTATACCCAAATCGCGGTACAACCGTGATGTTCCCAATCCCCTGGTCCGTCGTTTTCCTTTCTGGAGAAAGGTATCGTGCTCTTACATACCATCCCCGTCCCCACAACAGGATCTTCGACCTGGCCAGCAAGCGCCCCACACTCAATTTCATATTCTGCTGCCACTTCGTGTTGGATGAATGTGAGCAGCTGTCAACCGCGGCGCTCGAGGCTGCGCGCTGCGCATGTCTGCGCGAACAAGTATGTGACTAACATCGCGGGGAAGCATGCGTTTCATTTGCGGATGAAGATGCATCCGTACGGATGAAAAGATATGAAGTGTGCTATTGCCGATCGGTGCGTTGTGGTTGTTAGCTTCGCATCACGAGAGAAATCGACCATATCTTTCTATTCAGTTTTACAGTGCCGACAGCTATGCACGGGCACCGGGCAAACCGGACGGCGCGGTTGCTCTCTATCCAGCGCAAAGGCTTAAACGTACATGTCATTCGCTCCGCCGCGCACGGTACAAGTTCCCGGGGAGGCAGGACACCGTCATCAGCGGCAAGCGGGGATTCATGAGCGTGGATCGGGATGAATACCCGAGTTGAAGGAAGATTAGTTTTTCATGCAGTGTGTGTATCGCTTTTCGTTCGTTGACGTGATTTTGAATAAATTCTGATGGTGTTGTGGTAATTTAGGTGCACACGTGTAGTGCATTCGCCTGGAGGGATCGCTGCAACAGAATTTCACGACGCAGCTGCGGGCATAGTGGTTGCCCCTGATTTGTCCACTCAAGTATACAGCTTCAACGACCAGTACGATCTAATCTACTCGCTCCTTCCAGTGGTCGATCGGCACCACAGCGTCTACTATGCTAGTGGAGACCACGAAGTATGGACGGCGTACTTGTCCTTCCCCGGTCGTTCCATCCGAATTAACTGTAGAACACCTCTCGGTGTTTTCGCGTGCGGACAAACAACAACTGCGATAAGGATGCATTATCAACGTGACTGGCAACGGCGACTCTGATTCTGTCATACATATTGGCAATTCTCAGCAAAACCACGACAACGACACATCCAATCTCATGACTTCCTCCATTCTCCTTCCTCGCATTCCAATGGTTCGAATTCGCACTCGTACGATAACAACTATTCATTGGACGATAGCGCACTCTCCCTCCACTTCCCGATCTTAACAACCGACATCGGTCCATCCGCGTTGCTTTATCTACAACCTTCTCTCTAGCAGAGCCTGTCGTTCGGCAAAGGGATGGCATCGTGCAGCGGAACTTGGGACAGTTCAGCTTTAACAAACTAGACCTCAAGCTGACAAGCTCCCGCTCAGCATACACTGTCATGACGTGACTGTGAGCACATGCGGTGGCAACAACTGTTTCTTTGATGGGAACTCCAAAAAATCAAAACACTTCAAATATCGCAAACCACATAACTGCCTCGCCCGGGCCAACAACGACAGCCAAAGCGAGAAGACGCCGCACCCCACTGCTTCAACCCGCGAATCCCGCCACCTCCGACGCATCCCAAAGCACAATGGCATCTCCGCACATCCCACACATTATCGTCAATACTAGCCCGAACGAGTTCTAGGGTCGCCCGCCTTGCAGCTTATATATCTCTAGCGAACCAATCATAGTTCATGAGGACCGCGTACGCGGAGGCGGAATGTGAGAGACTACGGCATTCATTTTGAGGAAAACACCGTCGCAGGATAATGGCTGGTCGTCGACGCGTTGCGCGGGAAACCCGATATGCGAGAAGGAGGCCGAAGCGATGACCAAACCCGTCGACTTCCTCAGAATACAATGTGATCAGATATTTGACAGTAGTAATTAGGCATTTATTGTAACTCCTACTGAGATACCGGTGGTTCATTAAGCTTATGACCGACGACTGGCGCCTGGTTGCGCTGAAATGCCTGGAGACCGATGCCTGACGCCCTGATTGGCCTGAATCGCCTGTCGTCAGGCTGATGTCAACCCGTCAGGCAAATCAGGCAAATCAGGCAAACCCACGTTTCCTGATGCTCTCATTCACATCCTACGACGACTCTACTGTCTGATACTTCAATGTTCCCTTCAACCCGAAAACTACTCCCCCGGGAAGCTGTCACGAAGCCTACCTTACCAGAGATGAGCTAATCCGTAGGGATTAGGTTGAATTCAGAGATCGGAGACGTTGCATCTTGGTGTTAAACGTTCCAGTCGACCACGGTACGTCTCTCTTTCATTTTTCATGTCTTCTTTACTCTTTATTCTTCGTGTTCTAACGGAGTTAATATTATAACGTATATTTAACCAGCGTATCAACCGTTCTTTCATGCGGAGACTCATCGCAAATCGCATCCATCGACTCCTCCCTCCGCTAACATTCATCCATCTGGCAACGTACACGTCATGGTCACCTTCATACCATTCACCTTCATACAATTCACCTTCTTCACCACACCCTCCTCTCCGTCCTTCCCAAATCCCCATGCCACATTCCTTCAGCACAGGTAATCCCGGTCCCATGATCATGGTTCACGCCCACCGGATGGCCCACTTCATGGTTCAGCAAAACTTTGGGTAGCGAAGGAGGTTATTTCCGCAATAAGGGATGGTGTGCGTTTGCGATGCGAGGTGTCGAAAGATGTTGGAAGGTGCGAGGTGAGAGGTACAGAAAGAAAGGGAAAGAAGCGAGTGTGGAATGCGATGTGGACGTGTTCGAGGGATGGCTACAGTGTATGGAAGGCGAAGAACGCGTCGAGTTGGTGACGGTGACGGAGGTAGAGTTGAAGTTGAGGGACCAGCACGAGAAGGATGAACAGCAGAGAATAATGCTCGAATCACAGACGAACCAACTCGGGTACGCCAATGCTTTTTTTCTTTTTACTTCTTCTCCCTATCACTTCTTCCCATCCTCGTCCGTAAAGACTCTGTCCTCAATTGCTCTTCCCTACTCGCTCTTCCTTAGTTCATGTGCGCGCCACATGTTCCCGGACTGACGACGTTCATGTTCAACAGAAGCAGAACTTGCGCCAAAACTTCACCCAACTCCTCCGGTGGCATCATCTCCTCCACTAGTTATTACTACCACTCGGATTTCCTCGCCTCTTCCCACAACATCGTATGTAACCCCCAACTGCGGAACTGGGAAGAACAGACAAGGAGACGGAAATGATCGTGGAATGTTAAACGGGACGCAATGAGTCCTCCCCGGATGCTCCTAGGATGGCGGTTGACGCTGCCGACACTGTTGACGCTAGGATGGCCGGGGATGGTGTGGAAGGTGCAAATCCTCAAGGACATTGACGGATGATAGTGCACCGTACGTGTATTATTTATGTAAGCGGTACGCGATCGATTTCCACTTCCCGTTTTTCCACTGAATTCTGACTTTCTGTTCCTTTCCACACTTCAGCATGGCAAAGCACTACTGCGACCGCAAAACGAAGCAGCACATACCGTGTCGAGAACGTAAGAGCTTGACCGAAACCGCACGGTACATGAGCATGAGCACGCACCTGGGTCGAGGTCAGTCCTTCCCACCTTCTCCACTCACATCAAAAACGTGAAGTGTTAACATTGCGTGTAGAATGGCACAACAGAACAATCACGATGCAATGATCTGGAATCCTTCGGACGCGTGTTCGTGAACTTCTTGCGTTGCGGCTTGCCCTTTATAAGCAACTACGAACAAGCAGAAGTACGAGAAGGTCGACGAGAAGAAGTAGAGCACACCCAGAAGCCACCTCAGCGAAGGATTCCCTGGTACGTCCACTCCCGTTCTTACGTAATGACGTCACCGACGAAATCTTACAACAGAGGAGTTCGCGATATGCATGAACTACGTCCGGAAACTGGGCTTCGAGGCAACCGCACTATGATTTCCTACTGGAGCTGTTCACGAAGGTGCTGAATAACATGGGCGAGGTGGAGGGACAAGTTCGACTGGCAGCTGTTGAATGGCGGGAAGGGATGGCAATACTCCGCCGTACGTCTTTCATCTCTCTGCTTGCCCATCTTCCTCCTTCATCATCAGAGTAATAATATCGTGACTCAATACCAACACCTGAAACAGTTCCAAGCGAACCTCAATGCCGTGCACGCCTCGCAGCCGCACCGTGACCGGGAGCACAGACAGCGCGAGCATCATCGGCGACAATCACGACCTGCAGAGAACGGGGGCCTAGCGTCGCCTCCTACGCCTGATGGTCGCGCCAACGCATCGGGTATTGCACACCGCTCATCCTGACACCAGCCATGGCACAAGTGAAGGACCACGATCAGTTCAAGGAGGACGGGTCAGACGCCACGTGGGGGCGACCTGAGCGTGCTGCCCATCGCGCCGACATTGCGGAGGGCAATCCATCGGGCCGCTAGCGTCGAGGGACCGTCTAAATAAGCACGTATTGAACTCGACGACACCGCCGCCGCATCTTTATGTGCCTTTGTCACTAGCGCTTAGGTATCCTGGTTGGAGGGCCGAATTCGCTGCTACGATCTCTTCCTAGTACGCGGGATCCGCATGAACATAATGGTAGCGGGCAGAAAACAACCCAGCAGGCGTGAGCAACGAAGATGTCCGTGGGTTCCTCTACCGTGCGCAAGCGCAATGTATCGTCGCAGCCAACCCCAAAGCCGAAGGTGTATCCGGTGTGGGAATTCGACGGGGATGGTATCGGGAGGAGGACGCTGCCGACTGCGCCGATTAATGCGTCGGCGTTGAGTGCCGCTCTCCTTCCGAGGCTTGTCCGCACGGCGCACGCCATTCGCCGATGTGTCCCTTCATTCATAGTCGCTTTCTCTTCATAATTTACTCTGGTCGTTGACTCGACCCCGACCAGTTGCACATGCACACAATGCACATACAATAGACTCACGAATAACCCCCCATCTGGCCGCTATCGTCCCAAATCACGTATGACGATAACGCTGAAACACCAACGCGCATCAGTCGCGTCAAAACGGCGAAGGCATACAGCACGTATCCATCGCTTCTCCACCGACAGGCGATATGCCGAGCTCAACGCTAGTTTGGTTTTGTTCGTCTTGCCGCTGTCTCCACGTATTGCATCACAAACATCCACACGTACAAGCGTTTACCTCCTTGCATTCTCGCAGAGATCGCCGATCATTATTAATGATGTTGTTTGCAATTCTTGCCTTGTGCTCGTCGTTGGCGCTGTTTCCGTTACGTCCTCGTCGCATCGCAGTCCAGGATGAACTCTCCATATTGTGCGTTTGTATCATACTACGCGTAAATGTTTGCCTTCGTGCAGATTTCAGTTTTTCGAACCTCGTTCCGATGCCCAATTCTCGACTCGCCAACAGAATGATTTACGGTGGGTACTGTACAACATAACTATGACACATTTCCAAGACTACGCTAGATTTGACCGACATCGGGATGTCGTTGTAACGGTCTGTGGAATCCATCAGAAATCGGGACGTAGTCCCTTGGCAACCTAGAACTTCAACGCTTGTATGATGGAGTAACTGGCCCGTTTTGATAGGTTGCAGAGGGAAAAGACTGATGGAACGACAAGTGAGCCTGGACGTTTGGCGAATTGGGGTCCATGGTAGATGACGGTGACTGAGTTTAGACATGGACCGTCTTAGTTGGAGAATATAACAACGAGAAAAATGTCCGTCAGAGTAATCCGTCGTGCAATAGTTTGCGAGTACGTACGGAAGGAATATAATCCGCGCTTTGCGCCGTCGTCGTCTCGACTGCGATGTTCAGAGATGGTGAGGACTAGAACAGAGATGTTAGCTTTCAACGACATCGTGTTCATAATCGGAACTAACATGCCTTTTTCTGATCCATCGGATATCTGTAAGCTTTCGAACCATCGAAGTGAAGTTGGGAAAGATGGATCATGGTGTCATCGGGGGGCCGAATAACCTCCCTCAACATCTCCCGAGAATTGAGCCTGTTGGGGAGGGAGATTGCATTCCGCATAACTATCATATGGGGTTTCACAGGAGGCAATAGGCCTACATTGCCAAAAGCGAAATAATGTACACTGGGGTGAAAAATACGGAGTTAACGAATGGACCAAAGGGAATATACAAAAGCATACCTCGACCGAGACACCAGACAAAGGGAGCCCATATAAGAGTAATGGGCATTGTTGTTCCCTGCGCAGACGACATTAAATTGGGTGTGAGGAGAGAACATAGAACGATTGACCAAAATGAGAGTCAATGTTGCAAAAATGCTGTGAAGTAAGATTTGATTCAAATATAAAAGTAATTCGTCTTCTCAATCTTACCTTGTGATCAATCCTAGTGATAAATGTCGGTGTAAGTCAAGTTGGATTCAACGAGAGAAAACGTACCAGTATTAATGGCATACACCATGAGCTCGGTAATCAATGTGTCAGTCCGCGAGAATCCCGTCCTGCTCTTGTGGAGGTGATAGCATAGCGAGAGAGCGATGAGGATGTCTGCCGCGGCTGCACTGCCCAGTGACATGATCGTCACCCATCTCAACCGCGCGTATTTCGAGAAGTCGTCCAATATGAAGGTCTCCACTGTAAAATAGACACTGAAGAAGCCAAGCATCGCAGAAAGAACAACGATGACACTCGTGAGGAGTACTTGACGACTGAGCTTCCATACTCGGCGGGCAAAAAACATTTGAACGCCGACACCCACAATGGCGTTCGCGACAACTTGCAACTGCGAGTCAATGTCAACGAATTCCGGATGTCTTGAAAATGCATGCGCACGTTTATTGACCAGTGGGGGATATCCAAGTTGGGGAAATCACCAAATCTCGAGACAAGGTACCAGTAAATGCACCATGTGCACAAGATCAAGTGCACTGTATCCGCCGCGAACATTACACCGACCTATTTCAAGAGGATGATAGGAGACTCTGATTGACGAGTTGGGATTGTGTTACTTACAAACCACTTCAGACTCCTCCGGTCCTGAGTGTAAGTCCTACGACACCGTAAGAAATCTGCGGCACGGACGGGGTGAATATTACTTGTAGTAATGGTAGCTACAGGCGATACTTAGTCATGAAAGCACCTGAACTGAGCAAGACTTACGTCTGCAGAACTGTCAACCCATAAAAGCTAGAAAAAGTACCACGAGAAATGAGCGGTGGTCTCATCAGGGTGAATGACACAGGAACATACATTGCACTCGCGACAAGCCCTATGAGGGCGGCGCCGAACGTGTTCGCGACTGTCACCGCAGGCATTTTTGTTGGATGCGTAGTTGTAGGTAAGACCTCTGGTTGGCGGTGCAGATGATTGATCGAGGCGCGACTTTATATTTCGCGTCGACGGTAGCTTTTCTCGCGAAACATGAAAGTGACTTACTAGGGAAACAAGAAACTGATTACCGAAGCGACCCTGCAGAATAGCCTCGACGAGTAGATGAGAAGGGTGGGAAGATGGACACGGTGCCCGAAGTTAGGCTCGATCTCATTTTCGTCCAATGTGGACATTTTGAAATCGCGCTCACGGCTAAGTTCGGGGTGCGCCACCTTCTTTCGTTCTCCAACATTACTCACTCGTCGAGTTTGACACCTGCTCTATTAGGGGCGCAGGCGAGGTTGAACATAGTAACATAGTAACAAGATCCTGCTCCAAGCTCCGCAGTTTGCCGCAGATGTGGTCTCCGAGCTCACGGCCAAGACTGGAAGCCAATTCCTTATTGATGACATAGGTTGATAGCCCGAGGAGAATTGGCAGTAGCAGAAGAAGATAAAGAAGGGTTTGCATTGTTCAGCATAGTCTGCAACTTGAATTTCCCTCAAAGCCTCTGAGGTTCTAGCTCCAACTCGTCGATGAAGAAGCCGATCCGACGCTGTCAAGTGATCCCACACATGAAATAACAAGACCAGCCAACTTGATGATATCGCCAAAGGAGCCGAACGGCAAAGCGGCCATTGCAGGAGGTGGATGAGTTGCGAGACTGGTTGACGTTGAGGTCGCAGCGCTGAACACCTCCACAGCCCGAGGCCAGCAGAGTGGTTCGGTCCATTCCAGTATTATCTACCCAGACATGATTTGACATGAATTCTTAGTCTCGTGTATGTGCAAGCACTACAGTTGTAATGCCGTGAGCGCACAGAGCAGAAGACATACGTTTCGATAAAAAGCCAAGCACCGGCAGTGCGGACCGGTAGGGTGCGTTCTTCCCGAAATAGAACTTGAAGTGCACTGCGTCACGCGTCACGGTCAACGATGCTTTCGTCCGCTGCTCTGCTATCGGATTCATCGATGTCTCTCTCTTGAGAGCGGCTGCTCTGCTCACAAGTTTCCAGACGGACGCTCCTGCATTGGAAAATACAATTGGAGGATTGCGGTAATGTTCCGTTAATCATGGTTCGTCTCCCCGTATGTCTTCTTCTTTGTCCTTTGTCCTCCCGTGCTGATGGGAGTCGTAATAGTATATATTTCACCAGAAGGATCAACAGTCCTCCGGTGCGAGGACTTTTCGCAAATTTCCCTCCGTCGACCACTCCATACACCCCAACAAACGCCGCTAACACTCATCGACCCCTCAACATCGACCTCCCTACCTGGCCTTTATGCGATCCCACCTCCGCCGGCACCATGCCATCCACATCTCCATCCTCCCGAAATTCATTGCCAACATGCGCACCATCCTCACGCTCGCCCCCCACCCTATTCATCCTGACTATCATGGTGATGGCGCACCTTCCGGAGCACCTTTATATTTCAGGTGCAACTTGGAGTAAATACGGGGGTAACTCTGCAGGCGCCTCGCAGGAAGGGATGGAGCACGATGTGATATCAGGAGTCAACAGACACTGAAGGGTGCGAGTCGTACAGCAATATGTGAGCGGGGAAGGACGCGTGAAGCGATTTCACCATGGATAGAAGATCGAAAAACGTGGAGATCTGGTGTTAGTGAAGAGGGTGGAGTTGAGGTTAAGGATCCTTCATGTGAAGGGGAGCGGAACGCGGAGTCACAGACGTGCGCCAAGCCGCGCAATACGACAAGGTCACATCTACGGAGGGGTTCTGAAAAACTAGCAATCCACACGACGGATTCCCCGATGTCTTACCCCATTTCCTTGCGCTTGGTGTTGCGGGTCCTAACTTACCCCGCCGTCTTGATCGTGATCGTGTTGAGCAACGGTTTCGAGACTTCAGTCCTCCTCATCGATCTGCACCCCACAAGAAAATGAAAATTCATCGCTTCCTCGTCGTGGAGATGGAGATGGAGATTAGGCACGACCAACTTGAAGTAGAAACAGTAGAGCCAATCATGCCTTCGATTTCCTCTTCCCGTGGCGAAGGTTCACGAGTCGCCGAATATTCATACTGTATCTGATCCTCGCAATGATCCGCTGCCGACACCTCCAGCACGTAAAATTAACCTTATTTTCTTACGAGATGAAGAGCCCAACCACCTTCGAGCTTCATCAAAGGAGGTACGATCAATAGACCTATGTCTGAAGTGTTGGCTCAATGAGCAACCCGACTACGATTTTTCCCGCCTTAAACTTATTCGCATACCATTAATGTTTTCTCCCCGAAAGTGAACGACGCTCAGCGGATTCCGGGTTTGAGATTTGTGTGGCGCACGTTATGATGACCCAACCACGATTGTGGGGGTATATTGATTCAGTCATTCTCCGGGCCAACTGGCAAGGTCATCGTCATAATGTTGTCTATGTTGATGATATCGGCAGAATTCAATGCGATTTGGTCGGCCATAATGTCAATGAGATACATAATAATATTAATCATAACGTGGGGTTTTGGCCGTGTCTGCACAATTCTGCCAGCCATGAAAGGCATCGTAGGCGGAAAATGGAGGACGTCATCGTCATCGAAAAAGGGGGGATAATTCGGCTTGAGGGAAATATGCACACCATCTGACGGAGATTATGAATAGTGTTCGATGAAAGACTTGAACATGTGGTTTGAAGGGTTTGGAAATTCTCACGATTATGTCTCGAGGTGGCGGACAATTGAGTGTTAATCTTCAGTGGAGAGGCCAAATGCCTGTTGTGAAATACGGTCAACATGCAGTTCAAAGGTCCCAGAACTAAATATCATACTTTCTAAAGGGTGGAAGTCCGTGAACCAGTCAGCGCGCAATATAGAGAATGGAAACTACGTACTCTCTGAAAGAACAAGAATGGTTGTAATCTGGTCAGCGCGCAATTCCAGGCATTAAGAATGATTTCACGAACCAACTGACGAGCAAGACGATGGTAATCCTGTCAGAAAGCAATCCAAAGCATGACGAACGATATCACGTACAATCTGAGAGCGAGCACGGTCGCAACCCGGTCAGAGAGCGATTCAAAACATGAAGAATGATTCGACATACGCTCTGAAGATCAAGAAGGGTTGCAAGCCAGTCAGAAGAAATTGACAGCATGAAGAATGACCACGTACGATCTAAGGAGCGAGGATATTTGTAATCCGGTCAGCACGTAATTCAGAGCATGACGATCGATATCACATACCGCCTGATGTCCAAGAATGGTTGCAATCCGGTTAGCACACAAATCAAACTACGAAAAACGATGCCACGTACCACCTGAGGTGCAAAAATGATCGCAATCGGGTTAGCTCACAAATCATAGCATGAAGAACAATACCACATACCGACTGAGGGGAGAGAATGGTTGCAATCCGATCAGCGCAATTTAAGGCATGACGAATGATATCACGTACCCCCTGAAAAGCAAGAAAGGAAGAAAGCCGCAACCAGTCAGGGCGCGAATTAAAATGCATGTGGAACAATATCACGTACATCCGGCTAGCGAGAATAGTGGTTGTAAGCCGGTCAGAATAGAATTCAAAGCATGATTCGCGGTTTCACGTACATCCTGAGGGGGACAGGTCGTAATTCTGTTAGAATGAAATTCAAAGCATGAAGAACGATATCACGTACAGGCTGAGGAGGGTCCCATAAAATTCCAAGCTGGTCAGAAAACAATTTAAAGAAGAAGAACGACACCACGTACATACTGAAGAGGGAGACAGGTCGCAATCCGGTCAGAAAGCAACTGAACGCAACTGAAAGACGTCACGTACATGCTGAGGAGCGAGACCGGCTTCGTAAGAACACAGTTCAGAGCACGAAAAAAGGTATCACATACGACCTGGTGAACCAGAGTGGTTAAAATCCGCTCATCACGACGCTTGAAGCATGAAGAATGACGTTACATACCCACTAAGAGGCGAAAAATGTGCCAATCAGGTCAACGGTACAAAAAGGCCATGTCAGAGCGCAATTCAATCTCAAGTATTCGCGTACTGACAGACTGGAAGAGTGAATCCAATGGCGTATTTCAAGTCAGCACGGCTCTTTCACATTGAATGATTGGCTGATTGACCGTTTCCATGATCTCCACACGACGGAGATGCTTTACTTCACTTTCTTCGAAATTTTGCCTGGGCATACCGTTAATCCTAGACCAAAGTAGACGAAGCGGGCTTACAGCTTGGGGAAGGTAATGTCACTGTCGGAATCATCTTTGTCCATTTGTGAAATTTGAAATCGCGCATTGCAGTCAATGCCGAGACTGAAAATCAATTCCCGACAACATCATTGAAGAACAATTTATGCTCACCAGTCAATCCAACCTCCTTTTTGTGGCGACACATCGGAATTTAGATAGCGACATATCGGACATGTTTTGCTCCTGTCAGGTGATGTTGACTTCTTCAGAATAATGCTCATCTCAACGACCATGCCTGCCTCTACTACTCTACGCCAGTCTTGTGGACGAATGATTGTCTTCCCGTTGTCGCATGATAAGTGGTATTGTCCCCTTTGAACAAATCGTCCAAACGGGGAGCCTCCGAAGCGCGCTTTGAGCAACGCATCCAACGTCTAACTCACGCCAATGTGTGAAAGATGTTGCTGCATATCAACCATAGTCACGCACCTGCCATGACGAACACCAATCCATGGGAAAAAATATACTGGTCCCCACCGCATCGGAAAATTCGATTGAATTTGCGATGGTGCTTTTCATTGAATTAGGCATCTGGTGTTCGCAGTACGTTAGTTCTGTGCAAGAAGCTAGGGTTTGGCGCACTTCTGCTACAGCAGCGATACGCGAAAGCTGTTCGCTGCATTGGGTATAGCAGCAATGTCAAAAGAGCTTTTCTAGTCGAAGGATATTCAAGAAAACCTTTGTAATGCGAGTTGAAGCATCGTGATTGCCTGTCGGTGTCGCGCAAGCTTCACTCTAAAATCCGTGATTTGGTCTTTCTTCCATATTGCCCACAACATCTTGTAAAACCAACTCCTTAGTCCATTCCCATTAAGTCTCTTCTCGTATTTCTTGACGTTGTGATGGAAAACTTCCATCGCTTTATGACATTGCTCGAGTTCCTTTGGAGAATAGGTAGCAGTAGACGCAGATGACAATGGGCTCGCATTGCTCTTTGGAGTGGTCAGATGTGGGGCAACCTTATCGAGGACGTCTTTCAACGACTGCAACTCGTCGATGAAGTCTTGAAGGTCGGAAGCGGATCCAGTGCTGTCACTGAGTGATCGCGCACATGCAATAGTAAGACTAGTCAGTGCGAGGACATCACCAAAGGAGCCGAACGTAAAAGACGCCATTGTGGGAGGTGGACGAGCTGCACGATTGGTGAGTCGAAGGTTGAGGTTGAGAGTTATGAACGAAACGCGCCAGCAGCACGTAACCGGCCATCATGATGGCTTTGTTTCCGAGTCGGTCCATTCCGGTCCAGTCTGTTGCCGTCTGTACATGCGTAGCCAGGGTGATAAAAAAAATGATGCGAAAACTCGGCCTTTGTTTATATACCGCAAATACGTCACGGATTCTCAGCGATGGCGACTGGTGATGGATGTGCCTCGTGTCAAGTAGGAGTGTTAGTGCGGTTTTGCGCCACACTACTGTGAGTAAAGAAAGCAAAAGGGAGACGTACATTTGCATAGTAGCCGTTACAAGTATACGCCTTGAAGCTCGAAGGTCGGAAGGGAAAGAAAAATAAAGTGGTCGGAAGGGAACTTGCGGAATCTGTCCTTACGTAAGTCTTGCTTTGCTCAATGTTTCCGCCTTACAACTTTCGCTTGCAAAACCAACTCTAACGCCTGCCTTGAGCATACCTCTTCCGTTCAACTGCAACATGGCGATCACGAGAGTTTCCTGCTATCTGCAGTAGTCTAACCCCACATCTTAAGATCTTGAGTTGATTCTTAACCGCTGATCTTTTCTTCATATCTCGATTTCCTTTACAATTCGTTCGATCGGGAGTGGTTAGTCGCTTTTTCCTGGCGGATGCAACGGCACTAAATTTTGTGTGTTGTAGGAGAGGCTCCTGGAAACCAGCTACTTCATCAACGTCGCCGCCGCCAAAAAATAGTACGAGCGAATGCACCGGCTGGACCACATCTATCCCATTTTACATTCTTCTAGATCCACTTCCACCACTTCGCCTTTGCAATCAAAGAATACGTCAGCCCCAGCCCTCACACTCGGCCACGAGCAACGGCTCTGATTTGGTCCTTTAGACAAAGGTACGCCACTTCTCTCCTTCCTTTTTCCTCCTATCCAACACTGTTACTTTCTCTATTTCTTTCTCCCGTCACCTCAATTGCTGCCCACCACCCATCAAAACGCCTATTACTCTTTGTCCACAGTCCGACTTTACCGTTACCCCATCTCCCTGTTTTCCCATTCGCATCCCACCCTCCTCCCTTTCCCCGCACATTCACTTACTGACGATCTTCTCTTTCATCAGAAACTGACCATGTGACATCGCTTCCAACATCACATTGTTACTGGTTCGGTCATCTAGTACTGTACGTTCTCACATTAGCATCACGTTTGGTATGATCTCAAAGTTGGTTTCGGATGAATAGGTTCAGGTAGCACGCCACCCGACTGATAATGGCAAAGGTGCTGGACGTTGTATGGTGTCGATGGTGGGAATCGGGATGAGGGAGGCCTGGAGGAGAGGTAGGATTTGGTGGAAATACACGGAACGGGAGCGGGAGCCGACAACCGTGACGGAAATTCTTAGCCCTTGCAAATTCGAGCGGCTGGAGGCCAAGGAGCGGCTACTGGATCGGTGAATAACCTTGGAGAAGAAGGCGCGACTGTAACGCCGACAAGGATACGAGTGAGAGTCCAACCGTACGCTCTTTCTTCATCCTTATCTTTTCACTCATTCTCAATCTCAATGGTCCGTCTAGCGCACTCTACGGTCTCAGGTCTTGCTCTTCCGAACTTATGGTATTACGAACGTCGCGGCATCAAGACGAAGCGAGGAAATAACGATGATTATACGAGCGATGGAGGGGTACGCAGGACGAACCTTTTTTTGGACCTGTTGGATGGAGTTACCGATTGTTGCGAATGGGAATGGGAATGGGATGTTGGTTACGACGGCTCCGCGTAGTGCTGACGCTGATGTGAGAGTACGAGCTGGAGCTGGAGAGAGCGCGAACGCGCACCATTTCTCAGATCCCCATAGTGTCGACCTTGACGTCAACACCAAAAAGCTGCAAGCGAGAATGCAACATGAGGAGCACACAAGGCAGCAGTACAACGTCAAGGAGTTGGATCACTCATCCCTTCTCCGCTATATCCATCGCAACAATTATCAGCACAGCGGGAGGTTCGTCGAATCAGCGTTCTGGTTCGACCTTTGGTCCTCGGCGGTGGAGAGTACAGCGTAAGAGTAGGAGCGCGATTTGATTGCAAGTTAGTGATGATCGACTATACGTCGTTTTGTTGTCCTTCGTTTCGTGTTGGAATCATTCGAGATGATGTGATTGCAGAACCATCAGACCACGCCATCGAGCAATTCAGCACCTTGAGTTCTAATGATACCATGCCGCGGACATCCGTGTGAAGGACATCGGAACGATTTGCAACTTGTATGTAGGCGTAGGTAACACGACATCGCGCGTCGCCTCGATCCTTGGAATGCAGGGCAAACTGTGTTCTTCGCCGACGAAACGGGTACGCGGCGCTGCGACCGCGTCATTCTTCATTAGTCCCCTGCACTCTCGGCGTGCGTTATCAAACAGGGTGTACTACTGTACATGCTCTCGCGAGTTCGTGCAGCAGGTTCGGGACCATCGAATACCACCGCCAGACATCATATCGATTTTTTAAAATAGCTCAATTCATCATGATTACGGTTTTTCTAATTATATTGTTGTTGAATTGTTAGAATCAGCGCAGGAGATTCGGAGTGCATTCTCGACAATGCTGGCGAGCGCCGATAGCATGATCAAAACCCGGAAAAGGCTTCAAAACCGGTACGGAAATGGGAAACACGGCTCAAAACGTTGCCGGCTCAAAAGTGCTTCAAACCGCAACGCGAGCTTGCTTAGAAAACGACTCGTTCCGGAAACGTAATTCATCATCGGATTGCGTGGTACATAAACGCTTGATATATATATGACCCCGAAATTGGAGTACAACCCGGCCTAGTCATCTTCCAGAGATCGACAACGTGAAATGATGTGAAGGAGCGTAGGCATGTTCCTTCTCCCGAAAGTGTGAATTGGGCTGAAACGTTTGACGGGTATCAGTGACGTGGATATGCATTGGGTAACCTTGAACAAACTGCTCTCATATAGTTGTTGTCATCTGAAGTCCACATAGAGTCGTCAGCAAGGGATGGTTCCTGCTGCGATCTGGTCAGCGCAGCACATGAAGGCAGGGAAAATTGTCTCATACCTCCTGTGCGGAAAAGGTCGCAACGAGGTCAGCGTGCAAATGAAGCATAAAGAATGGTGTCACGTACGAGCTGAAATACAGGAAAGATTGCGATATGGTCAGTAGGAGTTTGGCGCATGAAAATTCATGACACGTACGCCCTGAAGAGTCAGAAAAGTTACAATACGGTCATTGCACTGGGCCGCAGAATAATGCCACGTACTTTCGATGGTGGTACAAAAATGAAACTGTCACTGAATACTTGATTGCCCTGAGGATCTCTCAGGATTCCAGCCTGAGCGATAAAATTGGGCAGTCATGTGAGCATGCAATTTATGGGGTGAAGAACCACGTCATACTTCCTGAAGCGCGAAAAATGTTGAAATCCTGTCAGTTTGAAAAACATAGGCCACAAAATGAATTCACGTACGGGCTGTTGAGTAAAAAGCTCAAGATTCAGTCAGCGTGGAATGCAAGGATGATGTCACTTACACCCTAAGCAGAAAGAATGTCGCAATTCCGTCAGCACCCTATTCGGGGCTCGAAGACTATTTCGCTCACAGTCTGACGATCGAGAAAAGTCGCAACCACATCAGCTCTAATTTTGGGCATAAAGAAGGATGTTATATACCATCTGTGAATGTCGTAATATTCTGTCAACTGGCAATTCAGAATTACAGAGTGTGATCACATACGTTCTGATCGAGATGTCACCATTATATGAGTACGCAATTCAAAGCACAAAAACATGTCACGTACCCACTGAGAAGCGATAAACCCGCAATAACCTCAGCTCTCGATTCAAGGCATGAAAAAACAATGTTACTTACGGTCTGACGAGTTAGAACGGCCGTAATCTGGTCAATGCGCATTCTGTGCATTGAAGAATGATGTCACGTACGAACTGAGAAACGGGACAGGCAATCGCAATCAGGTCACGTAGAATGACGTCAATGCCCATTCAACGGGTGAAGAAGATGATATCACGTACGAGCTACCAGTGTGGGATGAGAAAGGCCGCGTTCTGATCAGTGTCCCATTCAAAGCGTGCAGGGTGGTGTCACGTACGAGCTGGGTAGAGAGATAGATGTCAGCGCACAATTCACACGTAACAAAATGATTTTGCGAACTTCCTGAATTTTTTCGAAGATCACAACACGGTCAATGATGCATCAAGTCACGGATGATGTCAGAGGGCAATTCATGACTCTTGGAACCACGGACTGACCGGCTGCAGGTCGACGATGGCGGCATATTTAGTCAGCGGAACTGTTTGCACATGGAATAATTTCGGGATTGACCGTCAACTTGAGATGCACCTGACGGATGTGCATCACTTCGCGCTCTTCGAAATTTGGCCTGGAGATATTTGAGTTGCAGATAAAGTCGGTTGAAAACTTATATGACCTGCGCTCGGATTCTCCATCATTATTCCAGCCATCATCATTGTACGTTTGAAATCGTGCCATGCAGTCAAGCCCAAGGCTGGAAATCAATTCCTGATAAGATCATTGAGGAACAGCTAACTATACTTACCACTCAATCCAACCCTCTCTTGGTGACGCGTCAGAATTTGAATACCCACATATTGGGCAGATGTTTTCCCTGTTGAGATTTCCATGCTTTAAAATAATGCTCATCTCAACTACCATGCCCGCCTGCACTACTCTACACCACTCTTGCGGGCGTATGATTTTCTTCCCGCTGCGGTAGGATATGTTGTATTCCCCGTTCTGAACAAATCTCCCAAAGGGAGCATCCGCAAAGTGTGCTTTGAGCAAAGCATCCAATTTCTAATCAGAAAAAAAGTGTGAATGCTGTTGATCCACATCAGAAACAGCGAACAAACCTTCCACGAAGAGCAATAATCGATGTGAAAGAGAACGCGAGTCCCAACCGCATCCACAAATTCGATTGAATTGGCGAGGGTGTTTTTCACTGAGGGAGGCATCTGGCGTTCGCGGAAGGTCAGCTTCGAACAATACGTCTGGAAATTGGTGCACTTCTGTCACTGCCACAATGCGCGATAGCTGTGCACTGCATTGAGTAGACCAGAGATGTCAACATCTAATTTCGACCTGAAAGTTATTTGAGCGAACCTTTGTAATTCGAGATGAAGCATTGTTATTGCCTGTCGGTGTCTAAGTAGTTTCATTCTGAAATCTGAAACCTGGTCTTTCTTCCATATCGCCCATAACATCTTATAGAACCAGCTCCTTAGACCTTTCCCATTAAGCCTTTTCTCGTATTTTTTGACATTTATGTGAAAAACTTCCATCGCCGAATGGCATTGCTCGATTGCCCGAGGAGAAAAATTAGCGCCAGTCGCAGATGAAGAAGGGCTTGCATTGTCCATCGTGACGGACAAGTATGCGGCAACCCTGTCGAGGTCGTCTTTCAACGACTGTAATTCGTCGATGAAGTCTTGAAAATCAGACGCCGATCCAACGCTGTTGCTGAGTGACCGAACACATGTAATAGTAATAGTAGTCAACGCGAGGATATCGCCAAAGGAGCCGAAAGTCAAGGCGGCCATTGTGGGTGGTAGAAGAGTCGGAAGGTCCGTCGAAGAGACTTTGACGATTCTTCAGCGCCAATCGCCTCGAGGCGAGCTGTGTATTACATCGAGCACTGCTTCGGCGGTGGTAACTGAAGTGTCTGGACCCACTTGGGTTTCCATGTGATCCGATACGTCTTGTTCTGTCGCATGGGAGGAAGCGATGTGCTTATCAGAGCCATCAGAGTCCCATAGCAAAACATCGATCAAGGACCTACCCACGCCAACACGGTTGTTTGGTGTGTCGGGGAACTGCATTTGAACAATTAGACTTGCATTCAGTGACGTGCCCTAAATCGGGGACAATAGAATAACAGCGCGTTGATCTTGACAAGTTCTGGTATATTCAACGATTTCTCCTAGCCCGTTTGCATCCAAGCAATGAGCAGCGGGAAGCCACACATTATGACGACAAAGAACTCAGTAATAGTATCCTCGGCGGCCAGGATCTGGAAATCAAGGTATCAAAGCTTGCAAACGCCGGGTACACACATATACACACTATTACACAGGTCAGCGCCGGCTTCTTTCCTGATACGGGTCGCGTGCCAGTTGTACCCAGCCAGAGAGATGTGAAACGTAAGACGTATCCTTGTATGTAGGTCCAGTGCAGTTGCTGCCGGCAAGAGAGTATCGCGGATTCGCCGGCGTGGATGCATATGATGTCGCCCATCAAAGATGAAGTTGTGGCGCCATGTTTGGCAACCACGTCAAGACCAAACAACATGTGCATCTTCAGTTCAAAATTCACTGCAGGGCCTAGAACGTAACCTTAGAAACCGGACTTGCGCACTCGATCCTTAACTTCTTCGTCTAACTCGGTCCTTGGTACTCTGTGACAACTGGGCATTTAATTTATTCCTCCCTCGCGTGCAGGCAACCCTCGACGCTCGCCTGGAACATGCCGAGTAATCCGGTGACATCCAAAGTTCACTAGACATTTATAACCTCACCTTGACCATCCGCACGTGAATGGAACCCCTCATCAATCCCGCGCATCCTTGAGTAGGGTGATCCGCTGGGTAATCCCTTCGTGCCCCCTCTATGATGTCTCTCCCTCCCCTACCTTACGTGGTTAGCGAAAATCTCGACGTCTACACGACCTGATAGCGGTGTGAATTCACAGCTCTGCTCAGACCCGGAATGCCGAAGGTCATCGCGGCGTTCGCATCGCAGATGTTCCAAACACCTCATATCCCTTCGCGTTCTACCATTTGTAACAACCTTGGATAACAGGTGGCTATTTGACAATTTTCGATGGTGGCCGCAGAACAAGAATGATTAAATTTATCAGTTGGGATAGATCGGAGTTGCATGGAAATAGTTATACCATTCTGTGTGAAGCGGAATGAGAAAAACCATAAATGATGCTAAGAAATCGTTGCGAGCCTGCATTTCAGTTGACGAGAGCCGACAATCTCCTAAGTATTTGTGTCTGATGTGGAGTGATATTGAAAAATGGGTGAAGATCGTCTACACCATACAGGGGACAGTCCGCATCCGTCCGGTAACGTATCATCTGCCTTAGCTTCCTGCGAAATGGGAGCACATTTACGTTGTATTGATACCAACGAAACGTGCGAAGTCGGGGAGATATATCAGAGGTTAAGGCGTCCACTAAACATCTGGCGTACAACGGGTCATCCGAAAAGGCATGACGAGGGCTGCAATCGACAGTTATTCTTTGCACCTTCGGCATTCGGGTAAGGAAGTCAACCCAGGTTTGGGATTTCGTTCCCCAAATACCCCGGAATGTGAATGAAACTGCTGGGTTCGACGAATGCCTCCGTGAGCATAATTGCAATGTGGCATGCTTTATCGACATCTCTATCAGGCGAGTTCCACCGGACTGCCACCTCCATCTTGCGTACGGAAGTTGATGCGATGATGCCCAGTTTAGCTTTTGGGGTATAAGACTCGTCGAATTCGAGTTCCATGGTGAGATTGACCTCGTCGGGGAGACTGTAAAGTAACCGCGGAGGTACAATGGAAATATGATTATCTGTTGGATAGCGGGAGCAGATCAAGTCCAACCAAACATCGTCTCGCAGAACCAAACACTGCAAAACCTGTTCGCAGAACGTCGCGGGGAGCGACAGCGACAAGCAACGAAGAGAAGGCATGTATACACGCCTGGAAAGTATTGCGCATCCTGGTGTAATTGGTGAGCGGCCGTAGAAGTCTATCCGCTGGAGATTGGGGCAGGCGTCCATGATCGGGTAAAATTGTGCAGCAATGAAGTCCCCTATTTCCAGTGCCACAAGGTTGCTTAAACGCAAAGAAGTCCACGGCACGCCGGACATCCGAAGTAAGGATAGTCTTCGCAGAGATGAAGACATGTTTCTAAAGACAGATTCCCCAACAAAAAAGGTCCTACGGGCTGTGTCCAATGTCAACGAAGCGTCCACCAACACGGGGAAACTCTTCGAGAGGAGGGGAAGAATAACTTCCCAGGTTTCTACGGTGCCGGAGACGGTTATTTCACTGATTCGGGGTAAATGTTCAAGACGATAAGGTTCGGCAAGACGAACTCGGAGGTAGCACGTCTTTGAATGTACCAAGTAAAGTTCAAGGCGCCTCGCGAGTACGTGGAGGATACGAATGACCAAAGGCTCGGAGTTTCCAATGCAACAGACCGCCAGTCGCGACAAATTGCGGTTCCATTTCTCCATCGCTTCGACCAGCGAGACAGATACCACCAACCGTAATAATGAATTTCGGCCATTACATATTGAAAGATCTCAGTAAGCGTCTCCGGCGGTAGTCTAGACACTGGAGCCAATCTATTTCGTCCAGTTTTCAAGGTGGTGAGCTCTAGAGACTTCGTATTCGGAAGCATGGCAGCATCATCCTTCTGAAGATCGAACGCCTCGATAGCCCTTTCGATGTCTTTGATCTCAGCATCAATCGATTCAAACTCGTTAGAAAAGGACATCTGTGGAGATTGAGGTATGCCAAGGAGGAATAGAAGGCTTCGTTATCGGCACCACCGATGCCAGAGCATGGATGGAGAGAGAGAACGAATCGGCATTACATCGATCGGAGTCCGCAAAAATTGAATCTCCGCTCATAACCTCTTTCTCGCTCATTTCCATGTTCTTGCTTTATTGTTATCTGCGCAACATTTCTATCTGCGAGAGTCGGGGACTGCTGCGAAAGTTAAAAAAAAGATTTTCAACCATTCAGCTGGAGCGTCCTGTAGTCTGGAATACGTCCTCGACCATTGAGCTCACTACGTCGGTCGCAGTTTTATGCATGGTTTTCCTTCGGCATGAGAGGGTAGCACTCTAGAATGACGAATGTGATATACTTTAGGCCCTTGCCATGAAAAATCCTGTGGGTCCGCATTGTGTCGAACCTCCTTGAACACACGAAACTGCGGACAGTTCCTCACCAAGGATGAGTCTAGTCAGTACGGGCTGCACCCTTTATCATCACCCGACGATTCAAGTTAGGCGTCACAGCATCCAGGTCAGCAACTATGTCGACCTTCTGTCATGCAGGTTAATCGATGGTTTTACGCAGGTCTCCCGAAGCCTTAAAGCCTTTGGGAATTCTCCGTCATGACGTGTCGTTTGCTCTCCATGCCCCGAATGATACCCTTTCACCTGATCATCTATTTGGTCTGACCGTGTCCTTCGTCCATTGGTCGCCGGTGGCCTTTCTTTGCTGTCAGGTCGTGGTGTGATGATGTATTGTACTTGTATTGTGGATCGTGCGGTGGGAAAAAGGTCTCCAAGCCAACGGTCCATCGCTTAGTGATCACACCTTCGGGGTCAACCGCCGACATCGAATCCAGGTATCCAGATGGTTAGTGGAGACTATGGAATAACCTGTCCGTCTACAGTATGTATCACCTCTTCGGTCATCATCAGAACATCTGCATATCGAATTCGTTCGTATATGTTTGTCAATGGTGTCGAGTCTTGGGAGTTTGGGTCGTGGTATCAGATGAGAATTATCTGTAGCGATCGTCTGTAATACGAATTTTCAAATTGAAAGTGAATTTTGAGGTAATGAAGTATGTCGTTGAGATGCTAGACGTATGAAATCTAAATCCATCACCGTTTGGTGTAGCCACGCCAGTGAGCTAAAATGAGTGGATCACTTTACTGAACATCAAAAAAAATGGATTAGACGGCAGGCAATTCTTTGATACATAAATGAGACTGTTGGTGTTATTAATCATTGTCCGGTTGCTCAGTTGCAGAGTGTCATCATCGGTGAGCGCCAACGAAACAAACGTGGTGAACCGCGAAGTACTCAAGGTCATGATCATGTGCCCAAGTTGACGAGTGGGTACATGAACGATAGCTTTCAAAATCGGTATTTTCACCTGTGCGTGTGTGGTACGAGCTGTAAATAAGAGGGAATGAGAAAGGCGGTAAAGGTCGATGAGACAGTCTTACGAACCTTCTTGTTCATTGAGGCGTAACGCCGACGACACCATGTGAAGTATTGTTCTATGATGCGGAATGTTTAAAAATAGGAGAAGTGCCCACCACCTCCACACGCTCCAGAGGACAGCCCACATCTACCCGGTGACGTATCATCTGCATTAACTTCCTGCGATGTCGGAACCCGAATCGCCCATTCAATTCCGATTGTCTCCAATTTAGAACACGAAGGTGAGGTGAAATATCAGAGGTCAAGGCGTCAGCTAAACATCCGACATACACAGGGTCATCCAAATAGCCGTAATGAGGGGAGCAAAACACATACAATCGTCGCAACTGGGGCATACAGGTGAGGAGGTCAACCCAGATCTGAGGATCCGATCCGCAAATGCCTAGGAACATGAACGATACTGATCGATTGATAATGGGCCCGATGAGCGTAATTCCAATACGACGTGCTTCTGCGACGTTTCTCTTTGTAAATTTCCACCGTGCGTTCACTTCCAATTTGCGATTGGCCAAATTATGCGCCTTGACAAGAACATTGGAGCATTCGTATCCAACTATCATCTCAAGAGAGATTTTCTGGGGTAGACTAGAAAGTAATTGGCGAGGTACGACGGACGTGTGGTTGGCTAGAGGATAGCTGTAGCAGTTCAAATCCAATGAAACGTCGTCTCGCAGAACTAAACACTGCAAAACCTGTTCGCAGAACGTCGCGGATAGTGACAGTGTCAGAGAGTGGAGAGAAGGCATCGGGACTCGTCTGGGAAGTATTGAGTATTCTGGCGGAACAGGATTGTGCATGTATAAATTGATATGCTGGAGGTTCGGGCAAGCGTCTATGATGGTGTAAAAATGTGCAGCACTAAAGTCCCATATTTCCAGTGTCAGGAGGTTGCTCAAGTCTATCGCTGTCCACGGCACGTCGGTAATTCGAAGCAAGGACAGTCTTCTCAACGACGGAGATAAGTTTCTAAGGACAGATTCTTCGAGCGGAATGGTTGCGCGATCTTCTGTGAGTTTTGACGTGGCGTCCATTAACACTGGAAAACCCTTCGTGAGAAGGGGAAGAACGGCTTTCCACATGTTCAATTCGCCAGAAATGACCAATTCCTTGATTCGGGGAGGATGTTGAAGGAGATACGTTGCGTGTTCGTGAGAGTAAGGTTCGTCAATTCTAACTCGTAGCTGGCAACCTTTTGAATAGAGCAAGTAAAACTGTAACTTCCTTTGTGAATATGTGGATGATACGAATGACCAAAGACTGGGATTGTTCAAACCGAGAGCCCGCCAATCGCTGCAAATTTGTATCCCGTTTCTCCACTCCTTTGACCATATACGCCAGTGATCCCAGTGATACGGGCGATGATGATGTATATCTTCGTTTATATGTTGAAATATTTGAGAAAGCGTATCGGGTGGAAGTGTGAACACGGGAGCCAATCGATTTCGTTTTCTCATCAGCGTTACGACCTTGTGCCAAAGTTGGGCGCCGTCATCGTTTTTGGGATCGAACAACTCTGCGGCCGTTTTGAGGTCGTTGAACTCAGCATCTATAGATGCATATCTGCTCGTACTAAGGGAAGGCTGTGGAATGTCATTCGTCGATCGGGAAGAGTCGGAGCGCTTTCTTAATGGCCAACACCAACGCCAGAGCATGGACGGAAGTGAAACAAGTCGGCTTTAGGCATCGGCGATAACGTCTGCCTATAAGAATTGAATCTCCGCTCAGAACACTTTTTTCTTCACTCATTTCAAGGGCTCGCTTTATTGTCCTCCTGCGGCAACTTCTCTCTTCGCAGGAGTCTACTGCGAAAGCCCAAGAACGAGACTTCACCACTCAGCTGGAGTGCATCTCTTCCGCGAACAGCGGCAGTCTTTATCGACGTGGGATGTCCTCCTTACCGGAGCTGGCTACATCGTTTTCGGCATCTTGAGCCTGTTAGGTCGTCCTATGTACCCTTTATGAATGCATACCTGTGATCTGCTACGCGAAACCGCGGTTGTGGTTCAAGCCGCGCCTATTTTCCGCGCTGTGTGAGTCGCTGATACCGCCTCAAGTTCCATCACGCCTTTGTCCTGTCAGGGTATCGAGTGCTGGTTACGCGACTTTGCACGTCACAGTCAGTAATTAGCTGGCTTGACAATCAAGCTGTGTTGGTCACCGGACGTCATGCGAAGGGAAATCCCAGTCTTTGAAAGTTAAGGAATGGGGTCATTGGCGGTACTCCGGCTCAACCCCCGTCCAACCTCTGGCGCGCCATCGAGCAAGTCGTACTCGAGTACAGTACCTTCTTTCCGCACCGTGGTCCTCGAGACAACCAAGCCACGACGTTTTTCTTTGATGATATTGCGCGTTGCCGCAGCCAAGTGTTCTACCCGACGACAAGTCTCTGAACTTACGTTGCTTCATCCATTTCGCCTGACTTTTAAGTTAAATTTGGACACAGACAAGCGGGTTTTGTCCACTACTACGTAAAAAAGATTAAACTTTAACACCTCCCCCAACGTTGGTCGTCCTTGGTCGTTTCGCGTCGGCACGATGGAACCTCGTGGCTACGGTCTTCGATAGCACTCGAGGAACATTCTTAAAAGGATTCTTGTCGAATATGAGCACAATGATATCTCCATCCGAACGAATCATTAAATCGTAAAATACGTGTACATTTCCGTCCAATACGTTATCCAAAAAATGCAAGTCCGAACTCCACATGCGTGTGTCGGAAACATTCTATATCGTCCTCCCCGTCCTCCCAAGTCACTAGCAAGAGACGACACCATCATGTTTCGCACCGCCCGACACGAGAACACACTCCGCAACGCCAAACTCCATAGGGTTCAACTCCGCCTCCGCACCGTCGATGTCAATGCTACATATCGTCGATACGTCGTCCTTATCTTTCCCTTTATTGGGTGTTGATAGAGGTATGGGTGATGGAGCGTTCTTCCGTGACTGATGGTGGTGGTGTGGGTTGGGCATGGAGATGAGGACTGCGACGCGGAGGATGTGTGGTTGTGGATGTGTGGCCGTTGGCGATGATGGTGATAGATGTGGTGATGACACGGGAACGGTGGAGTCGTATGTGGGAGTGGGAGGGGTAGGAGGTGTTGGAGAGTGCGGCGGAGGATCGAGGAGGCGGTCTACCCAGTTGAATGGGTTCGGTCCAAGACGTCTGGCCAGCCCTCTGATTCCAATTTGTTGACCATACATTCCACCCGAAACACTCAACGGAGCGAGGGTCGCTGCTGCTTTCGAAGGCACGATAGCAGCACTCAATGGCTGCAACGTCAACAACACATATGTCAGCCCGTCATCCGATTCTTGAGAAGGAAAAAGGACGGAACGCGAAACACAAGCTCACCCTAATGTCGCTCCACTTCTCCATAGTCATCTCCGAGGACTCTGGCTGGTGCACGTGTGCTTCCTTCATGTAGGCATCATGCAATAAAGGTCTCTTCGCCAACTTCGGGTCATAGCGTTGGCTGGGTGGCACGTATGTTCCATTCCGGATGGCTTCTTCGACTAGACGGCGTTGACGTCTCCTTAAGATGATAGACCGCAAGATTATAGCTCCTGAGATTGCCAGCAGCACGACGAGCGTAGCTAAATGAAATGAAAAAGGAGGAAGCACAAGTTGGATGAAACCCTGCGGCACGGTGAAGGATTAATGTGAGGACGTACCGACGAATGTATACACTGGCAAAGACGTAAACGAAACCGCAAATCAGTTATAAATCTGAAATGATAGATGGGAATAGCTGACGATAAAGGGTCGACGCTGTCGCAGGCGTCGACTGCGTGCCAGGAGTACCCGTCTGCTGCGGAGGCGGTAAGCCACCTGGCCAACTCGGGAGGGCGGGGACACCAGTGTCCACCGGCGACGGGGACTGGGACTGAGAGGACATGGTGGGAGTTCGCGAAAGGAAAGAGGGAGTTTTGTGGCGGACAGTTTTGACTGCGCGCCGTCGGCCATGAATAAGGCGTGGGTGGTGTGTAAGCGAAAACAAGATCGATCGAAGCCGTCCATTTCCTCTTCAGGATGCCGCCAGCTCACACCTCACACACACAGCCTGTGCAATGCTAAGAGCGCTCTGTTACTGTTACGTTAAACAAGCCGTGCAGAAAATTATACATTATACAAAAGGGATTATCCAACATAGAGATCCAGGAGACTGAGACTGTCCTCATAGATGCGATGATAGATGATAGATGGATAGATGACCGAAGGTTAGAACTTGATAGAGACGAAAAGAACTGTGGGTGTGCAAAGCTTCCTTTGAAGAACATGCGGATGAGATGAGGTAAAGTGATATGTTCGCCAACTTTCGGCGAACAAAGAAAACAAATAAGAAATCCTTGGTTCCAGTTTTGTGAGAGATCCTTGTAGGCCGCCGAATGAGTCCGGAATGGTGTGTGAGTCGGTCATGATGCGGCGAAACGGTGGGAGTGGTGAGAGAACGACAGACAGATATAGACCTCGTATGCCCTGATGCGCATGATGGAGAAGCCGGGAACGTGGAATGGCGGGGGAGATGAAAAGGGGAAGGATGCTGGTGGGGAAGGAACGGGCCATGACGTGCCGGAAATGCGATTAATGGAAAACCATTAATCACTCCCAGCTGAATTTAAGGTCTTCATCGTCCGCCGACTGTCGATGGTGCGGGAAATGGCCGCTCAAGACTCCATCGCTGACCGCCCGTCCACTCGATGGTCTTGGCCCAGTTGGATGCCTAGATGGTCGTGGTCGTCCAGGTCCCGAATGGGGTAAGGTAGAACTCGATGTTGGTCTTGGTCTGGGTGCTGCACCGGATATCAGCATTGCCGTTGGTGGTGCGTTACGCGTCGTCGTCGTCGTCGACGAGACGACGGGGGTGGGGTTGTTGTTGTGCAGAGTGACGACACTCGCACTGCTATACCGCCCCATCCCCCGCGACAAACTCGCGTCGATCATGCTCCCCCTCCACGCTGTCCCGATCCCCGTCATCCCAATCGGCCCATCCGCATTCAACACCCCAAATTCATCTGCGTTATGGCTGTTGTCATACACATGCGAATCGTCGCGCGTATGCGTGAGCAAAGGCGTGTCGACGTCCGGAGCAGCGGCGCCTAGTAGCTCGCTATCCGCGCGCGTATGTTTTATGGGGGTGCGATGGAGCGCGTCAGGTGAGAGTGTGAGGGTGTTGTCGTTATCGTTGTCCGGGTTATGAATGTTGTGGATGTCCGCGTCCGCGAGTTGGTCCGGAGACGACGGCCGTTCGCGGTGATCGTGGTTTCCGTCCTCCCACTTCCCCAAGAACCCCATCTCCTTATCCCTCACATCCCGTTCCTTCCCCTCGCCTTCTCCCTCTCCTCCCTCCACCAACCCACCAACACGCGTCCTTTCCGTCCCATCCTCAACCCCCTCCACGCCAACGAGGCTCACAACCCTCACACCTCCCCCTCCTATCCCGCTCAGATACTTCTTTTTGATCTCCTCCGCCAACGTGTGCTGCGACTCTTCCGTCTGCACCTGACTAACCGACCTCCGAGCTGTGAGGTCGTAATCCCTCAATGCGAGCGCGAGCGCATAGGATTCCTTTCCTTCCCCGGCCCCATCTTGCCTCCCACGTCCCCTCAGTGTCCCACTTCCTCCTCCCAGTCCTCCGCCTTCACCACCAAATCCAGCACCACCGCTCCTCCCCCACCGTCTCCGAACAACCAACCACCTCAACCCAAACACGACCCCCACAAGCGCGAAGAACCCCATAAGCCCCAGCAACACCTCCACGCCCACACCCAGCTTCTTACTCGAGCTCGTCCCTACGCCATGGTTGTTCCCACCCGTGGTGGGTGCGTTTTGGTCGAGAGGCTGGTTGAGGACGCGGACTTGGTGGAATTCGGAGAGCGCCGTGGTGGGGTTCGTTAGGCTTAGGAAGCCGAGGCGGGGAGAGATACCGGCGCGGGGATGGATCAGGTTGTCACCACCTCCGCCTCCGCCTCCACCACCACCACCTGGTCCGCCGCCACCGCCGCCAGTAGGACTCCCGCTCCCATTCCCAATAGCCCCGGTCGTATCCGGCTTCTCATACGCCATCACCGTATACACATTCCTCAAAAATGGTACGCCAAGTATCATATCCCCATCTCCCGTCGGGTTATTCAAGATATTGGTCTGTTGGATGAGGCCCGTGCATATTTTGCTAGAAGGGTCAGATGAGGCTGTTAGGTCGAGTGGGTGGATTGGAATCTCCTGTTGGCCGTCCAGCGTGATGGTCATGTTGAGGGGCATGTCGCATGGGACATAGTCTGTTTGGAGATTTGTGTAAATCAATACGATGCTTTAGAGACACGGAGAGAAGGGGAGAACGGATATGAAAGACTCACAATTCCCATCCTGCGCAGGCGATATCCCCAGCGCACCCCACACCCCGTTCGCCAAATGTGGCGTCCCAATAATATACGGCACACCGGAATCCACCACAACCTGCGGGAACGCACTCCCACTAACACCCCTCCCAATATCCACGCTCTTCGCCGTCCCATTCACATACACTGTGATCGCCTTCATCTCCACTTTCCAAAATAGCGTCCCGCTGCTCCCCGAGAGGACATCGGAGTAAGTGATCTTGGATGGGTCCGGAACGAGTGCGGAGGGATGTCGACCTAGGCCGAGGAGCGCTGGGATTTTTGAGGATCCGGGGCGGGAGAGGGAGAGGGAGTAGAAGTATTGTGATGGAGCGTCGGCGGTGGGTGTTATGCCAAAGAGATTGGAGGAGAACGCAGCGCCGTCCGCGGCGTTAGACGTCCCTGGTGGTATCCGGTTTGCAATTATGGAGTTGAGGGGGAGTGCGAGGCCCAGGATGCCGGAGAAACCTGGCGCGAGCGGTTCGTTGTCCACTGTGCTAGCAGCGGCTAAAAATAGAACATAAAACATGAAATGACTGCGATGAGTACGGCGATGCCAGCGAAAGGCGATATGATAAGCGGTATCGTACCTAGTGCCTGTGAGCTGATCTGGTACCCGCCTATTGTGACGTCGTCCCAGAATATAGGTCCGCTGACTTGGCCGCTGAGGTAGCTGATGTTGAACTCTTGGCCTGTTGGCGTGGAAGAAACGGATGGGTCGTAGAGCTCTGGTTTGTTCGCTGTACATGCTTGGGATGAACATGACGTGGAGGCTATCCACTGCAAGTAGCAGACAGATGATAAGAGATATGAAGTATGGTAGACAGGGAGGATGATGACGAACCATGTCTGAGGAACCGGAGTCGACTTGAAGTGACAATGTTTGGTTAGTGCTGCCAACCATGACTGGAACAGTATAGACGCTAGAATAAAGAATGTGCTGTCAACATTCCGATTCGGATTAACCGCCAAGATCAAGGCAGACAAAGCTCGCCGAGTGGAAGTGCAAAGTGGGTATCGCCACAAGTATAGCGATGCCATAGCATCACATCGACCACAATCACAACCAATGTGCGGAGGGAAAGGGTACACTCACGCATCGAAAATGCCGTCTCCGATGAGCTCCAAGTCGAGGACGATACCCTGGCTACCGCCGTTGCCCTCGTCCCTCTTCTTCCCTTTCCATCGCCTGTCAGGGGTGGCCACGGTGGATCCAGAGGCCCGTCGCTTTCGCGAGGGAAGTAGAGTCATCAGGGTGTGAAAGAAGCGGGAGAGCGATGATGATTATGATTATGAAAGGACTGTGAGTGTTAGAAAGAAGAAGAGAAGAACAGGCGCTTGTAGATGTCAGGTGAGAGAGACGTGAGATGTGTCAAGGATCCGCTAGTGTCGTAGACCAGACGATCATGCAGATGAATATGTGAGAATGTTGCGGTGGGCGGCGACGAGAACGCGCCCGACGACGCGCGAGACGACGGTGAGGTTATGGAAAAGAAAATAAAGGGTAAAAGCCGTCGTCGCAACTGACAGCTGGAAGAGGCAGCGCCAAGTCTTCTCACGCCGGCAACTTTGTCCATAAGAAGGCTGCGGGGTGCACAGCAAGGGTTTCAGGGTTCACTCTCTTTTCTTCTTCCGCCACATCTCCGAACCCGTGTTTATTAGTCAAAATCGATTCCTTTTCGTCCTTCACTCCGCTTTGTGCTTCGCAGCTGTTTGTTAGAGCCTGCCCATGAGCGGTATAACCCACTTCGAAGTTTCCTGAGTCGGTATCTCACTTTCGATTTGCGTTGCGAGGTGGAAATGACGGCATCAAGTTGCCTTATTCTATCATCCGAGTGTTTGTTTTTTCGCCTCAAGGGAGTTTATACAGACTCCGATCTTATGCAACAATCCGTCCATTCCGCAACATACAATCTCGGAGGATGTCTCAGTTAGCGAACAAGCACACGAGCGGCAACTCCTCCATTCTCCAATTCGGGCCGAATGTGTGTCAGTTAGACTTGATCGACGCTCCTCTGTCGTTGATTAAGCAGAACATCAGCTTGATTGATTATGTAGCAGTCACCCGTATGACTGTTGACGACACACCGCACTCGTCAATTGGGTCTTGATGGCTGTAATTGTGCCCAAAGGTCGTCTTCTTGTACTGAATGAACGTTGTCAAATTCATTCTTGGAGGTTAGAGTAACGTCACCCGCTCGTTCCAGTTTGATCGTCCAAAATTACTCTCAACGTTGAAAGTTCGCATTACGACAAATACAGGCGAGATTGCCCATCCCGATAACATATTGCAAGAGGTACAATAGAAACCTAACAATGATCATCCAGATCCCTCTGGCAGCTTAACTCTTCCAGGATCGTGCGTCTTTCTGCAAAAATAATGCCACTATTGAGCTCTGCCGACTGGCTGAAATATTGCCGAAGGTTGATAACGATGCGACTGGCACCAACTGACTGTGCCATAACCAGTGCAGGTGCGAGTGTACCTATAAGCGTTATACGTTTAAGGGGAACGAAGGTCGTCATGAGAAGGATGGCGATGCTTAACGCTGCATTGAGTATGTAGGTGAGCTGTGTAAATTTGAAAAGAAAAGTTGTGCTCGCCGAACAGTGCTGTATAATACACGGAACCTGCTCATGACGCGATTTCAGCGATTTGAAATTCAGAATGAAAAATTAGACTAGCCGTACCGTCGCGAAGCAGGATGCGCATGGCTCGTGTTCGATTTATGCCTGAAATTATATAAGCTACCACTCAATTCAGCTTGCGGGAGACAACTGAACTTACCTTCTTGAATTGCTCGAGTCAATATCAGGAAAAACATAATGCCATCAAAAACCATTATCAACGCAAACCCCAGCTTCGTTGCGGTTGCAGAGATCTCGTTGACACCACTGAAGCAATCTTCCAATGTGCCGAGTCTGAGAAGACGTAACTGACTCCGCCAAGTAATGTGATGGTGAACGTACAGCGGGTTTGGTTGATCTGTGTGCCATTGCGAAGTAAGCATACTTGTGAAACAATGGTCTTGAAAGATTTACCGACATCGAAAGGCTTTCGTCTCTATAATCCCAGCGACGAGAACAGTGATATTTAAGACCTCGCATCAAGTTATGCTGAAATACAACACTGCGATTAAATATCTGTACTTACAGCTCCTCCAAGAGCCAATAAAATGGCGACTTTGGAATTACGATCCCAAATGGCGAGCGTCCGTAAAGCTAGAATAACTGAATGTTTCTTTTATGTGTGTAAATTTACCGACAATGAGGAGAAAGTATACTTTCGCTCGGAATGGGGAACAAAGAAAAGATCCTGAAAAATCAATTGATGCTCTCCTTGTAAGTTACACACGGTGGATAGCTTACCAGGTTCTGAAATAGTAAATCACCGTGCAACTGAATGGTCTCAGTCGAACGAATATCTCCGGAGGAAACTCATCACAAACAACTGTTAATATGAGTGAGCCAATCATATCGCTGTGAATATCGTTGATATGAACTGACATTGATGAACCTGCCTCCGAATCCCATAGTATCTGGGAAGTCGGTTTGAGGGAGATAATCGACTGGATGACACGTTGAATTTGCGTACACATTTCGTTCAGGATAAATGTTATAAGAAGGGGTAGCGTCCTGCGAGATATAAGATCTTTCCCGTGCCCCTAGGACCATTCCAAATGTATTCAAGCTGAGAATATCTCGACGATCGGATTCGATAGAGCTACGAGATAGGCTATCCTCACCTCGCTGAAAGTCCCCAGGAATTAGAAAATTCAGCATAAGAGATCATTGTGTTACCTTGGAAACGACAAAATGGCGTCGTAGAACAAAACTGTGGTAGACGAAACTGATTTGGGAACAATTCTGGTGAAGGTGACGCCGCTGATATCTTATATTTCCGCGCACCAGACAACATCTGAGTCGCAATTTGGGAAGTTTAGACATGCACATATTGAATTACTGCACTCACTCGTGTCATCCGAAGATCCTGAGCAAAATCGATAAGCAGTGTCATCTGGTCAGTCATTGATGCAGGTTTTCAGGGCGATGGAAGGGCACGGATACGTCTTGAGGAGTCTATGAGAAGATAGACGGCAGGAATCTCACTCTTCGTCTTTTTATGTGTGGGCATTTAATGAGGTCACAGACATACGATGCGTAGTGAGGTGCGTGCCCATCACACGAGGAAGTTCCCAGAATCTGCCGTAATCAAGGATCATTTCGACATCATGTATCAAGTATGTACCGTCACCTTGACCAAGATGAGTTCCGTAGACAATCGTGTGAGGCTCGATTCGGATCCGGCAACCATCAGAGCAATGTTGTAGGCGAGTACAAACGAAAGAGTTAGTTTGTACCCTGAAGAGCGCCTTTCAGCGATGATATTCGACGGCTTGATAACTTTAAGATGGTTATGCAGTGATTCTATCAGATGTCACAGTCCTCTTGGCGCTCAATCACACTTGAACTCGTGATTCCAGGACAGCCACTCCTTTTCATAGCTTAAGCGTCACCACTCGGCCAGTCATATAGCGTATACACACCGGAATGATTGCTTGAGGCAGCGATCGCTGACATCACGCAGTCGGTGAGCGTTTGGCACTTACGAAACTGGAGATTTCGTGGAAAGGTACCGTCAAGTGAGTCCGCGAAATGTGTCTTGCAAGACAGAAAAACAGGAGACAATCGCCTCAGAGTCTTTCACGGTGCAGAAGATATGGTTGCCGTGACATGATACATCGTGATTCGACCCGCCTGAAGTGCAACGAGCGAGAAAGTGGCGCCTTAGTTTTCCCTACCGGACGCCAGAGGTCAGACGAACAGTCACAGAAGGCCCACAGAGGATTCCGATCCTTAACGTCCGACTGCGAATATATCTTACTCGGTAGGTCAGCTGAGGGAGTCTACCAGCTACCGAGATGCAAGACGAAATTTTGATTCCTAGACAATGCAGTAATTCTTTTTGTAGAGATGTAGTCATACTCGGCGAATGGTTTGTTCTTCATGACCTGTAATGCCAGCTCACCCATTAGATCCACAAAGAAGTCATATGTCCGGCATCTTCATTAACATGGTGAGGGAGTTCCTGCGGTTTCGAAGGCGGACAAAGACAGTCCGGCATATTGGATCTTCGGCTAGCTTGCGAGGGTGGATGGTCATGATCATCCGGTACAGGATCGTGTAGCCAGCGCTCGATGGGCAGACAAAACCAAGGCATGGTGGAACGGATGCGTGCAAAGCACATACTGCGGAAAATAGGGTGGCATGGTGAAAAATCCCGCTTTCACATAGCACACCACAACATGAAAAGACATAAACTATGCATTCACAAAGGGTACATACTGACAAAGATTCAGAACGACCGCACAGGCTCAGGATGCTGAAAATATCAAAATGATGTAGCCAGCTCCGGTAAGGAGGACATCCCACGTCGATAAAGACTGCCGCTGTTCGCGGAAGAGATGCACTCCAGCTGAGTGGTGAAGTCTCGTTCTTGGGCCTCCGCAGTAGACTCCTGCGAAGAGAGAAGTTGCCGCAGGAGGACAATAAAGCGAGCCCTTGAAATCAGTGAAGGAAAATTTGCTTTGAGCGGAGATTCAAATCTTATGGGAAAAAGGCGTTATCGCCGAGGCTTAAAGCCGAGTTGTCTCGCTTTATCGTGACGTCCATGCTCTGGCCATGGCGTTAGACGCTCTTCGGCACTTCCCCGCCGACGAGCAAACCTCCACAGACGCAACTTTCGACGAAACTTGCGTCTATAGATGCCAAGATCAACCACTTCGATAAGGCCGTCGAGTTGTTCGATCGTCAGAAGGACCATGATGCCATACTGCGGAAAAGGAGATCCATCACCACCTTGAAGACTCGACGCAATCAATTGGCTCCCGTGTCACTACTTCCGCCAGAGACGCTCGCTGAAATTTTTCAATATGTAATAGCTGAGATCCGTTGTGACAACTGGTGGTATACGTCTGACTTGTCGAAGGGGTGGAGAAACGGAACTGCAATCTGCAGAGCTTGGCGGGCTGTTGCATTGGAAACGCCGAGCCTTTGGTCCTTTGTATCATCCGCGTACTCGCGAGGGACTTTGGAATTTTACTTGCTTTATTCAAAAGCTCACCACCTACGAGTTAGTTTCAGCGAACCTTATCGTCACGAACACGCCGTGGTTATCCTTCAACATATTCCCAGGATCAAGGAACTGGTCATCTCCGGCCCGTCAGACAGTTGGAAATCTGTTCTTCCCCTTCTCTCGAAGAGTTTTACGGTGTTACTTGACGCCAGGTTGGAATTAACCCCAGGGTACGGGACCGTTTTTCTAGGGAAGTCGGTTTTTAGGAACCTGTCTCCATCGCTCAGAAGGTTATCCCTACTTCGGATGACTGGCGTACCTTGGGAATCTACGGACCTCAGCAACCTCCAGGCATTGGTAATAGGGGACTTTAACGCTGCAGATTTTTACAACGTCATGGACGCTTGCCCCAATCTCCAGCACCTCAGCTTACACGTGTACGGACCCGTTCCGCTCGAATATTTGGTGCTTCCCAGACGAGTACCCATGCCTTCTCTTCACTTTCTGTCACTCGCCCTACCTGCGACGTTCTGCGAACAAGTTTTACATTGTCTTGTTCTTCCAGACGATGTTTCGCTGCGTTTGGAATGCCACAACTACCCCACAGTCAATCATATTTTCACCATACCTCACCAATTTCTCTCTAGTTTCCCAGAGGAGGTTGAACTTGACATGGCGGTCGGAAACGATTGTTCGTACTTACGTCTCACTGTGTCTAGTATGACGGTCCGTCTCGGACAAAACTCACGGTTTACTTTTGTTTTCATAATTTTGATTTTGAACTAGGAACGTCAGGAATCACCAGGATTCCTGACATTCCTGACATTCCTGGGAATTCACGGGGCACACGATCGGGCATGCAGGAATTTCAGTTTTCAAAACTCGAACTTTTGATTTCAATTGGCATAGTTCTGATTTCAGTGAGAGCATATTGTTTTTAGTTTCGCATATTTCATTTTCAAAGTAACAAATTTTGTTTTGGAATAGAGCCGTTATTGATTTCCTCGAGCAACGTTTGGATTCCGTTTTCGAAGCTCTAAGTCACATGACCCGTGAACGTCATGCATATACCGCGGATCACTTCCTTCTCGATCAAGATTATTCTGACGGCGAGCTTGATCGTTCGGATTGTCAGCCATCGGTGAAGATGCTGTATGACCGTATGCGTTCCAGACTTCCAGTATTTACCACAGTTCCAATCAGTAGTTGATCGGTCATTTGAATGCATGCAGACCAGAGTATTGATGACAAGGATTGATGAGGTTCACAACTGCGCAGGCCGCTTGAGTGAGTCCCTTCGACGTTGTGAGCCACACGCAAGCAACTCGGAATATTCGTGCCGAACTTGAGCCGCGGCACGCCATTACCGAGATCACATCTTCGAGATGTGCCCGACATTCCTGACATTTCCGGTCTTCTTACTTGTCTGTCGCAAAATTTGAGGATGGTATCTAATGCGACAGAAATGTGAATGAGGCCTATCTAAATGTAAATAGAATGAGGGAAAAATGAAATTGTACCGTCCAAAATCAATTCAGCACAACTCAAAAAGCGAATTTTCAGAAGCATAAATTAAACTTGACCTAGGAAAACTGAAATTTCAGAATTGAAAACTGAAATCGTCAGCAATGGAAACTAAATCCAGTGACATGAATACTAAATTTGGGTCATTCAAAAGTAAAACACCATGAATTGAAATTGAAAAGAACCACAATTTTCCGGGATCCTGAGGAATCCTGATGAATTCCCGACATTCCTGACAGAATTCCGTCAGGAATGTCAGGATTTTCCCGATTCCTGGCATTCCCGACACATTCCTGACACAATTCTGTCAGGAATGTCAGGATTCCTCAGGATCCCGGGTTCAAAATCAAAATAACCAAAGTCAAAATCAAAAAATGCATACTTTTGTCCGAAGGCGACTGTCATAGTCTAGTTCTGTCGTCCACACAGTGGAGTTAGAATCATGCTGCAAATATCCGGACAGGAATATCAAAGAGACATTCCGCATTGTAATTAAACTCATGGAGCCGATCATCGACCGGGTGGTTTCGTTCACGTTCAAAGGCATTTGCGGAAAGAACTCCCAGACTTGGGTTGACACCCTTTCCCGTATGACGAAGTTGCAAGTATTGCGTGTGGATTGCTGGCCTCGTCGTGGTCTTTCGGATGACCCGGTGTATGCTGGATGTTTAATTGATGCCTTGGAATCTGGTATATCTCCTCACCTCCGTACTCTATGTTGGGAACAATGGGAAATGAAAGGCCGGTTCTGGATCCGACTTCCACGGAAGTTAACGCAGATGATACGTAATCGGACAGATGCTGGTTGTCCTTTGGATCACGTTGAGGTGGGAGAAAAGAATTCGCCAATTTTTTGATATCATTCCATTGATGGATCGGAGAGAGTCAGCTCTGAACTTCAGTGAACTTCGCGGTTCGTAAGGTCCTCCCAGCGTCCCTTGTAATCTGTCTAATTGCGGTTCATATAGCTCGAGCACGCGAGAATATTGATCATGGAGCACGTCGAACAACAAAATCGGAGTTCCTTCACCTACTCGTTTAGTTGCCCACGTTCTCACTAACCTCGGGGAATTCACGATTCATCATGTTCGTTTGGTGGTACTCACATCGAGCTGTCTTCATTCGCGATGTTGACACTCCGCAACTCATTCAGGCGTTGATTCTTACACCGCGACCCGCCGAACTTTACCTCCGTGCATGCCCGACGCTCTTCGACTGTTCCTCGCCCATCCGTCGCCAGTCGTACTTAGGAAGGCGTGCTTCGCGTCTACTGAGGCTCAGATTCGAGAGCACGAAAGGCTATGCAGGTGTTGAAGTCTCAACGAAATCGAATCAAGCCAGTGTCGCGCCGTCCGCCGAAGACTCTGCAGATGATCTTTTAACTCCTTGCGGACTACCGAGATCACGTATTTGATGACGATGACGATGACGCTGTACCCCAAGACTGGTCAGATAAGTGGAGAAACGGAAACACAGATCTGCAAGGATTGACAGAATGCTGCATTGGACACTCCGAGCACATGGTCCATTATTTCTTCCGAATTCCTGAAGGACAAGTAACACTCTCATGTGCTTCACTCAAGGGACTGAGCACACACTGTCGAAATTGGTGGCCGAGCTCATGAGCGCATCAGTATTTTGGCCCATCACAGACCTCGCATCCGCGACTCGGAGCTCTATATCCCTGACGCGCAGCCTTTGGATGTCATACTTCCACATGGCTCGACGATCTTGCCGATCTTGAATCACCATTCCATACCGTGCCCCAGCGGAGACAGCAAGGCACATTCCTAAGCGCATGTTGGTCATCACACTCCTTCGCGGAGTCGTTCTATCCTGGACAACCACTATCCAACACAATATCTTTCAATTGGAGCTCTCAGGGCTCAGCATTGGCCACAGCACTAGTAGAACGGAGTTTTGGCATTTATGTGGATTCATTTCCTAACCTACAGCGACTAAAGATCGCCGGTCATGCATGCATGCATCATTTCAGGAGACGTGGCAGTGATGGCGCCAGGTTACCATACCACCCGTCGTTGTCCGCTAATCTGGCGCTCCAACAACAGACCCCTCCGGAGCGTCTCAGAAAGCTCGTTGGACAACATAGCGCGGCGAGTTGTCCGAGGGCTGGATGGCGGTGTGGGGCAGGGTATGCTTTCCTGTGATAGTTTTATCGACAGCATTCCGCGACGAGAAGTGGTCGAGGGTTTAGGGACAGCCATGTTATGTGCATAGTCGAGCGCTATAGGTGCAGTCACGACGGGAATCTGCATTTGTTGTGGCGGGTCTGGAATGGTCGAGCGAGATGTACCATGCTGTTCATCTACGGCTGTGCGAGTTTTAGTCATCGAGATTGAGTGAATAGAAAGTAGAAGTGGACGAACAATGTTCATGCGAAATGTTCGCAACTCCAAACTTTGATATATATTCTTCGGTGAATCCGTATTGGCCAAAAGAAGCGAGCGGAATCTGGGGAAAGACATCATCTATTGATATTTGTCGACTTTCTTGAGCAAAAAAATCAGCTTGATGACCAAAAGCTTCAACCAGATGTGACACGCGTGGTCGCTGAATTGGATCAGCTCGCCAACACATTTCAATCGTCTCCCAGAGTTCTTGGTCAGGACCAGAGTACGTTAAACCTTCTAGGGATCGCTGCGGGGTTTTCCCCTGCATTATTGCCATAACCACGGCCGACTCTCGACAAATTTCATGGAACGGGACATTTCCGGTGAATATCTGAGCATCGGTAAATTCCAGAACCTGCAATTGAAGGAAATATGAAAAAAACCTCTAAGCACACACAGCCGAATGAGTACACGTCGCTTTCACGGGTTGGTCTTGCCGTTTTACCGCTAGCATCAGTGTAAAATAATTCTGGTGCCTGCCACCTGGACGTTCCAGCGTCATTGCCGGACGTACTTCCTTGAGTTAGTTCATTTGAATCGCGAAATCGTGCGAGTCCGAAATCCGCAAGGCATGCTGTCCCGGAAGGTGTGACAAAAATATTTGCCTTCCATTATACATTAGTGAGATAGGTCACAAATAAGAGAATGATGCTTACACCCTTAAGGTCGCCGTGAACAACCGGAGGTTCGAAGTGATGGAGGTACTCCAACCCAAGCACGGTATCCTTAACCTAACAATATTTCAGTTTCAAATACCGCTGCGACACGCAAAAAATAAACTTTACCAGTGATATTCGATTGCTTTCTGGATGAGCACGAAGAAATTCGACAACATTTCCCCCTTCCATCCAAGGGGAGACAAGACATAAACGGTCAAAACTATGTGTGCCTTTGAAAATTCCATAGAAAGGTAATATGTTTCTATGCCTCAACTGTCGCCAAATGACTGCTTCATGAGAAAAACCCTGTAAATGGTTCAGAATGATTGCTTAGCGTTTCAAAGGTTACTTCCTTTCCTTGAGTACATTTTCTTTGCTGTGTCTTCCACCATGAAAAAATATCCTGAAAGCTTTCAAAGCCATCGCCTGGCCACCTAATCTACCTTTCCAGATATCGGCAAAGCCACCTCCAGCGACGGGATGGGTTCCTAGCAAGTGTACATTGTGAATCAAGAGGCTGTCTGGGTATGTCGCATATCGTTTAGCAACTCGAGCGAGCGTTCTGGATACCAATATCCTGTCCGCCTTCGAACCGTGATTCTGGTCCAATATCTGTTATACGTTAGATAATTAAACGCCAACAGAGACCGATATAGATACCATTTGTAGCAGATTAATGAATTCCACTGGACGTTCGACGTACGAGGTCATTAACTGTCGGTTCTGAACTCCATCTCGGAGGAGGATAAACACCACGGACGCAATATCCTCTTCATCACATCGTAGCAAACTTGACAATGAGCAACCTGTGGGATTTGGCATCTAAGCAAGGGAATTCAGTATCCGCCCGTTTCGCTTCAATGCGATAACAATATTCACGATGGGAGAGCAATGTTCCTCGAGTGCCTGCCAAAGAAAGGCTCGAAGGGTACCGTGTTTATGTATGGTTTGGATGTTATTCCATGCCGCCCAGACTGTCGGTCCGAAGGTTCTCAAATGTCTGCAAAAGTCGATATCTATTAAGGTCCATCCAGAATGAAATTCTGAGAGCGGCACCTGGGGTTAGCACCGTGATGCTTCAATTGCACAAAAACATAAACAATAAGCCGCTGAGGGAGAATCTTCACACGCATCTAATTGAAACTGGACCGGAAACAACGCACTTTGTAAATCTTCGCGCAGCTTGCAAACTCAACACATGCGTTTCGCTCTTCCTCGTCAATACTCTGTAGGAGACCAGTGGTATCAATTATCCACTTGTGTTCATTGTAAGTCAGGTCTTCTGCGCCATGCGAGAATGAAGGGTGGTCAAGGGATCGCGACATGTTGAAGGTTAAGGTGGATCTGATCTTATCTTCAGCGCCTATCAGCAACTAGCGGAGTTTCAACGGCCACAAGTCATGGAATCCAATGAGACGTGAACCAAATCGCCGATACAACGTACCGAAGGTAATGGCGAAATTTAATGGCATGTTTTCTGGGCTTTAAAGTTTCGGGTGTCTTAATCTCAGGGAATAAATCCAATCCCATCCAGAGGAGATCAGAGGAAATAGAACACACTTCATCAGAAGCGGGTTCCGATGGTCGAGAACTGTGAACACATGAATGGAATCTACACCAAATAAGAAAATGAAAGCGACGTGTCTGTGATCGACCTTGAACTCTACGGCGGTGGGTGTTATTGGTTCGGATCTGGATGCACGTGTTCATTCCAGTTCGTTGCGCTGTAAAATGCTCGATGTCATGCTAGAAATTTTCCTAAAACGAAGTAGCTAAAGGGGTGGAAAAGAATGAGTCTCAATGTGCGTGAAAGGATGTGTTGTACGGATCAGCGAGAGAAAGCAAACTGGCGAACATAATTTCTAAAGGGTAATGTATCCGAAGATGTCTGTACTTGTGGAGGCTGTTGATCGTTTTCGTCCTGATATGAGAATAACGGACCCGCTGGGTGAGGCTGAACTCGGATTGTTACTCGGCGTAAGGGATAGACGGCTTTCCGCTGTGATATAATCGTGTTAAACCTCTGGTGGATTTCCGACCTATTTATGGATTTCTTCGGTCTGTCGTCCTCATCCCAAACTAAGGGTTCCATTGGTCTCTCGTCCCAAAATAACTCGAGAAGATGTGTGCAGATGTCTGGCATCAACGCAGAAGTGAATCTTGGGATGCACGTGTAGGTAGTTTCCAATTTAACCTCTAAATTCTTCAGCTGTGGCATACGAATTAGAAAGCGCCTCCACGTCTCCGACTCCACCGCTCCTTTCAGTCCCGACGAGCATTTAATTTTTAGAGATGAAATGCATTCCATAAGATGGATATCGGTGAGTGTCAAGCCGACTTTCATGAATGCGTCCATAGAGGTTTTTCCACGAAGATAAATGCCCTCGTACAAGTGCGTTATGTTTGTTCCAGAACTAGCACTGATAAATTTAATGGTTATGTCGTAAAAATGTGGTTCCGCGCAACCATGAAGGTGGAGGTGTAGAGCAATGTTATCGCTGATAGAGGCGCTGGGAAGGAAGTGCCGAGGAAAGATACGTATAGGACCTTCAGAGAGCCTAAGCGTGGAACGCATGTCCATAGTTATCTTGTTCGACAGTATCAATCCGTCGAGAAATTCTGCGCACGCTATGGATGGCGCAAAGAAATGAACCCAGCAGAGACGACGTAATGGGACAGATGGGCCCGACGCTGGGCTGGATCTGACCAACCGTTGGTCTAACTCCAACGTAAGATGCTCGAGGTCCGGACATTCCCTGAGTAATTCAAAGAAACATTCAAGCGTGGGTCGATACGACCCGGCGGAGAATCCAATGGTAAGATCTGTCAGACCACGAATTTGGGCGGTTTCCCAGGATGGATATATGAAGTGAAGTTGCAGTTGTTTCAACGCGGGAGTCTGCTGTCCGAATGTTATTAAAGGGCCGAGAGAAACATGATTGTGGGATACTAGGTCAACTCGTTCCAAAAGAGGACAGCCAGCCGCAAGAAGGGGGAGGAGGACATCCAAGTGATCGTCACACCTCCAGAACGACAAATCTTGTATCCTCGGTAAGTGTTGTAGGATACTGGACACAATGGATTTCTCTTCGGCTGAGAATGGTGCGATTTCGACTGTCAACGGGCAGTTCTTTGAATGCCGCAGATAAAATTCCACTTCCTTCCGCTCCTTTGTGGCTATAATGATGGACCATAACCGGGGACTGCCTAATCCCACGAAGCGCCATTGTGTGCAAATCTGTGTTCCGTTTCTCCATTGCTTCCACCAGTGGTCGTAGACTCTCTGACCATGATCTAGCCGGGCATTTGCAATACACAGAAAGACTTTGTAAAGCGTCTCTTCTGGAAGACGCGAGATTGGGGCTTGTTGGTTGTGTTGAGTCTTCAACCGCATGCGTCTCGCGACAGTAGGTTCGCTAAACAACGCCACGGAGCCTTGATCTGACGGATCGTGAACTTCATTGGTTAGGACGAAGTGTCGGATAGCACGAACCGGGCATGGGTTGTTCATTCAGAGACAAATGGCAAGTCCGTTGGGATTGTTGAAGTTCACAATTTTCAACGTTGACGTCGGAAGCTCGGAGCGGATTTCGGCTCGTGACTTTCCCACTCTCGTGTCACTGGCATTTCCGGTCCTCTCCACTCTCCATAGCGCCTGTGTCAACTGCTGGCGATTGAAACAATCCCATCAGCATGAAACTCAATAACCGTGTCTTTGCGGTTCTCGTTGCCTCAACTATCCAACTTTCTTCTCGTGACGTGAGATCTTTTCGAAGTCGAACCACGGCATCCCTCCATGATATGGTTGCCGTGAGTTGAACATGTACACGACATCCTCAGTATTCTTGAAGACTCTTTCAGACGTACGTTCAATTTCGATTCCTGTTCCAGTGCTTGTCATAACGCATCCGTAATAGAGTGGCATCACGCATGCCTTCGTCAATTGGGGATCAGATCATCCTGCGCTTCTGGAGGACCTCTCACGCCAAGGGAGGGAGAATGGAGCACAGTCATCGCTGAACATCATAACATGCCCGAACGAAATGGTCGCTCTAAGTGCTGCACAGGGTTACGCGCAGGTTACCGGACGTCCGGCTGTGGTGATCGTCCATGTCGATGTCGGCACGCAAGTACGCCTAAATCACTGTTCCATCTCATAATGCGTCCTCTAAATTTGAAAGATATGTTAGGCACTGGCTGGCGCTATTCACAATCTCGACAGATGCAGAGTTCCGGTGCTCATATATGCTGGAGCATCGCCATTTACACTTGAAGGTGAACTGAAAGGATCCAGAAACGAATGGATTATGTGGCTCCAAGGTCCCATTTCACTGTCTTGTTCGATTGATGCGCACGAAATTCTAAATAAAAGCTACTCTAGATATCCCTGATCAAAGTGCGATCGTTAGACAATACATGCGATTCACGTCACAAATCTACAGCGGCAAAAATATCGCCCAGGTCGTGACGCGGGCTCTCCAATCGTTCGTCTTTTCTTTGCCACCTTCAACCGCGAATCTCAATGTCGGTATTCAGAGCCAATAGCGAACCAAAGGGACCAGTTTATCTGTGGGCTCGCCGAGAGGTGATGGAGGAGGATGTGGATGGCTTGATCATGAAAACAAGTTTAAGCCCGAAGTACTGGTCTCCCGTTGATCCAGTGGGCCTGAATCCGCTCGGTATGTTCAAGATACGATCATCTATCAGTCGAGGTCCCTCACTATTCTTTAATGTGGATCTCCAGCTGCATCGACTATCTCTCAAGCCTTAACAGCCGCCAAATCGCCTTTGATCATTACATCGTATCTTGGTCGAAACACCCGTGCAGTTGCACTCCTCAATAAGCTCTCCAAGGCTCTCGCTATACCTGTATTTGTTAGCTGTCCCTCGGTCGTCAATATCCCGCTTGACCACAGTCACTTCATCGGTCTTTCTTACGGCGCGGAACCCAACGAATGGCTACGCACTGCGGATGTAGTTCTTGTAATCGATTCAGACATACCCTGGATTCCTATGCGCAACAAGCCTTTGAAAGATGCGAGGATTTTTCATGTCGATGTCGACGTTCTGAAGGATAATATCGGAATGTTCCACATCGATGCAGAATTACGGTGCAGAGCCGACGCTGAAGTCGCTCTAACGCAGCTGCTCGAGGGCATTCGTACCCCAAACCTTGACTCTCTTTCCAACCGCACCGCCCAAATACGACAGGCGCGCGAGGAGAACGCGAACATGCTTCAACGCTTAGAGAACATTGTCCCAGTGGATGGCTCCATCACCGTCCCACACATGCTCAGCGTTCTTCGCAAATCCATACCCAGCAATACACTTGTGTTGAACGAAGCTATAAGCAACTACGCACTTGTGTGGCAGCATCTGCAAACAGTTGCAAGCATCCCAGGGATGATGATCACGTCTGGAGCGTCGTCGTTAGGATGGGGTCTTGGAGCCGCTATCGGAGCGTCCCTTGGTGCTCGCGAAAACAGCCTCAAGCATGACTTGATCGTCCTCATAGTCGGGGACGGGTCATTTTTATTTGGCGTCCCTAGTTCAGCGTATTGGATTGCACGAAGGTATAGCACCGTAAGCAGACACCATCACCACTCACGCTTAAACTGACATAGTTCGCAGCCTTTCTTGACCATTGTACTCAATAATGGCGGCTGGAAGGTGGGTCGATTTTTAAACGAAATAATGGTTTCTAAGGTCGAATGTTCCTTTCAGTCTCCAAAATTGTCGCTTATGGGAGTCCATCCTGGCGGGATGGGAAGTACATTATCAGGGCAGCAGTTGACTGTGGGTTTTGGACCTGACCCTCCAGATTACTCCCAGATTGCTGTCGCGGCTGGCGGTGCATGGGGTAAGCGTGTTAATGAGGCAGCAGATCTGAGGGGTACTCTGTCGGAAGCAGTCAATGTCGTTATGAACGAGAAACGATGCGCCGTGGTTGATTGTGTCATTGAGTCGATATGATGTATTTGTTTGAGAAATTGTGATGTGTCTATGCAAAGCGAACAAATTTTCCGTTGTTTCTATTCTTCAGTGACCAAGTTCAGCTCGCACAGCGTACCGATTCATCATGCTACAGTCCAGCCCATTGCGCGACAATGTGGAAAGAATCTATAGCTAGCACTCCGGTATCCACACGATAGTATACACCCGAGACGTACTGTACACGACATACAAAAAGTCCACCAGTTGATTTCCAAAGACTTCAACAATCATCACTATCGTACGAAAACTCGACATGACGGTCATTAGTATCCACGAGCTTTTCATGCCCAACTCCCCTGGCACCACCACCGAGTATCGGTGTTCTTGATCTCCCACTCCGTCACACCATGCAACGACGCAACGTACACATACGACCCCGTCCGATCAAACGTGAGTCCAGCCAAGTCAACTTCAACATCTTTGCTCCAGAGATCGCGATCGTCGAGGAATCTCCTCCGAGGGGAATCGTCACTCGCCATCGCTGTCGACGATGACGGCCCCGGTCCCGACGACGGCGACGTTTGTGTTTGAGACTGGGACTGAGATTGCGGATTGGTTGGCGATGTCGCGGCGTTGGAACCAGAAGCAGAACCCGAGGCAGCAGCGCCAGACGGTGGAGCGGGAGACGTCGCACGCGACGGTGTACACTCGCGTTCGGACGAGAACCCATCATAATCAACGTCCATGGCCCCAGAGTCGTCCGCCTCCGCAGCTGCTTCCACCAGGATGGGGGATCGCGATCGCGATCGCGGACTCCTATCCCCAACAATCACCATACGTGAAGGAGACCTCGACCGCGACATCCAACCGGACGGCGACGGCGACCTGCTCCCTAAACCGCGAATGACGACTGCAGGACTGCGACTTGGGCTCCTACCGTCGACCATGATATGCCCGCGGCTTCTCGACCGACTTGGGGCTGGTGCCCAGCGAAAGACGTCCGTCGGCGGACTCATGGATCGGCCACGCCTCTCATCTCCCACTCGATCACCGTCTCTGTCCATATCCATCCTCCATCCCATATCTTGTAGGTTGAGCGGTGAAGGTACGGATGCGAGTCCATGTCCTGCGAGAACGCGACCGACTTCCTGGCTTTCTGGGCTTGGCATCGGCGGGATCACCACAACTGGCACCTCACCATCCCTCTCCCTGGCGTTTTCATCTCCATGGCGATCACCGTCTGCGTCAAGACTGCCCGAGTCACTCCCGCTATCTTCACGATCCATCTCGGCAGCAAACCTGCTACCCTCGGCACCTAAATCTCTCTCAACTCTCCTCGCTCCAAACCTGCCGATCGTATCTCCCGAACGAATCGTAACACCACCACCATTCCCATCCGTGGCCCCGTCCCTTCCTCCTCCTCCAGTACTACCACGTCCGCTACTTCCACCACCACCAACCCAATCCCTACCGCGTCGCGCAGACCGTGAAGCAAGTTGCAGCCTCCGTGCAGACGGAGGAGGAACCCCAAAGAAGGACTCATATCCCGACCGTTCCGTGGTATCAACCCACGGACGCGAAGGAAGCGGCAGCGGTGGTGGCGGGGTAGGTAATCGAAGTAAAGGCGATCCATTGCGCGAAATGGGCTCCGGGGAGTGTACGAATCGCGACGGAGACAAGAGCGGGCCTCTGTGTTCAGGACCGGCAGTTGGGCCTTGAGAGGAGACTATGGCTTCGCGGTCATTGCGCGGTGCGGAGTCCCAAACGTTGAGGCCATCACGGTTTATGGCGAATGCTTCGTGGTTGGCATTGGTTTCAGTGTTGATGACGCCAGGGGACGTGAATGCTCTAGCCCGTCGACGTATCGGCTGCGGCCTCCCGAGTCGTCTCCTCATCTGCGGGATGCGTATAACGTCGTGCTGCGTGAACGTCTCCGCGTCGATGATGTGCACAAGCGACGTATGCTTTTACATTGACCCTCAATTATTATTCTGTCCATTCTTCGACGAAAAGAGATGACGTACTTCGGTGAATACCAACAACTCCCTCCCGCTCTCCATCTTCACGAACTTCACGCATCGAACACCCCATCCAGGCGCTGGACCACCATGGTCAGGCATCACCCTCCCAAGCCCCATCCCCCTCCACAAACTCTCGCCAAACCCCGGCACCGGCGCTCCCCAATCTCCACTTCCATCTCCCCTTCGAGGAACCGAGGAATACTCTTCAGCTGGTCCTGGCGAGGGAAGCGGAAGCGGAAGAGGCGGACTCGACTCCCCGTCCTCGACGCCTCGCGCAACGCGTTCGCGATCGAGACGGTTGGGAAAGACGGGGCTCGTAGGGCCGATCGATGCTAAATCGGGTATGTCGTCCGGTAGGCCGTCGTGCAGATCGTCGGCGGTGGTGCCGTAGAACCGCTCCATGAACGTGAAGAAGTCGTTTTGCGCGACCTGGATGCGGTCCGCGCCAGAGTCCGTGCGTCTGTGGCTCGGGCGCTGGTTCGTCGAACCTTCTTCCGTCCCTCCTTCTCGAGCCGGTTCTTCGCCTTCGACCCCACCACCTCCCTCTCCCACACCAGCTCTCGTCGTTCTCGCCCTTCCATCCATGGTAGCGATCCCACCGACGCGTCCATACCCTATACCCCAACCGCTTCTCTCCCTCTCCCTTTGCGTCTCCCACCTCGCACCTTCTAGCACCTCTTGACTCCTCACATCCCAAACGCACACCATCCCTTCTTGCGACGCGACTGCGAACTTGCTCCCGTCGCTGCTCCACGTCGTGCTAAAACACGAGGAAGGCGGTCCGGATGGGTTGGGCCACGACCATGGCGACCAGGATGACCAGGATGGGGAGGGTGAGTATAGAGATGGAGCGTATGGTGATGAAGGGTATGCGGCGTAGGGATTTGGGGTGGGTGGAGAGGACGTGGTGGAGGAGAAAGGAGAAGGGTATAATGGAGAGGTTGGGAGTGTGTATGTTGCCAGATGAATGAATGTTAGCGGCGTGCGTGGATGCGAGGGGAGTAGTCGATGGAGATAGATTTGCGGAGAGTCCCCGCAAGAAAGTATGGTTGATCCGTCAGGTGAAATAGATGCTGTAATACGATTTCCGTCAGCAGATGAAGAACAAAGAACAAAGAAGACATAAGAAACGATGAAACGTACTATGGTTAACGGGAACGTTCAACTTCAACACGCCAACATTCTCCAATCTCTGTATTTTCCCATGCGGAAACGCACGCCTCCGGTGAACCCTTCTCCACAAGAGTTCTTCTGGAGAGTAGTTGTCGCATTCGAGAGAAATATCGAAGAACTTGACAGTACAGTCGTTGTTGCTGACTACGAGGCGCGGAACTGCCTTCGAATCCGAATCTGTCCGCGATCCAGAGGATCCCAAGTGGGATTTCGAGAAGGGATCGAATGGTGATTTTTGAGATGATACGAATGGTGGCGGGTGGTACAGCAAGACGGAATTGTTGATGGAACCAGGTAAGGCAGAGTTGTATTCCCATATTAGCTCTGAATGCTTTGATGGCGATGATGATGATCTTGATTGGGAGGACGAATGTGGTGATGACTTGGGTTTGGTGAGATAAGAGAAGAGTGCGAGGTAGAGATCGCTCTCTTGACCGCCGGCGGCTAGGAGGATGCGGTTGTCTTCCGATGAGGTTGAGACGTCGAGTGCTGAGAGTGTGACGGCGGTGAATGTTAATCGTGCGAGTTCGTAAGGTGTCTGTGATAGACGGAGTTAGCGTTAGTCTGTTCGTTTGTTCGTAGTGTGGAAGATCGCGACGACCAGGCAATGCCACCAAAAACAACGGAAGAAAATCGATTCGCCGAGAATATACTGAAGCGATGTCGATGATGGAAATGACCATCGCGGACAAAGACATTTGAAACAAGGTGGGAAGGACGCCACTTACCGAGTTTGGCTTTGAAATGTCATGTTCGAGGATGGTCTTGTGGCCAACGTACCAAACGACGCCCCTATCCCTCGGACATACGATCAAGTCGCGCAGTTGACTACACATTCGCAGATACTCGAGTCAGCACAGCGTCTTTGGCCATCAAAACGAGCCAATATGGGGAACGTACACATGACCGATAGCGACATCTGCCGAGGCCGATGCGCTTGGAACCGTGGACAGTAACGAGCTGTGCTGCCTGGGGATGTGTAGGTCGATTGTCATAGATGTTTCAGCGTCGACGATGGGTGCGCTGGATCCGCGAGACCGATGGTTATGGAGGCGGACAGGATGGACGAGGCGCAGTTGTCGAAGGTGGATGAGAGCGGGCAGTGGCACAGCTGTGGCGCAGAACACACGTCAACACTTCCGTTTCGGGACGAAGATGTTACCATCGTCGGTCCGGTCCGACCGTCCTTGTTCACTTGCTCTTATTATGTCTCTCGCTGTGCTGCGTAGTTGCTGTCAATACGGACCAACTCAAAACACCTGTTGTTCATAAATTCCGCGCTCCAGTCTTTTCAAGGCAATCACCCAATTATTCTGACAACATTGGCATCAAGTTCGATCCATTTGCCGTTGGAACTGCGATGAGCTTGGGAACTCCGGAAAGATACGGTGCGCTACTGTCACTTGCGCCTTTCCATTCTTGCTGCTGCTGTCTGAGGCTTTTACTGCATCGAGACTTGGACACCGTTCTAATGACGGCTGGATGACGGTGGCGTTTTAACTCTTGGCCGACACGAGGTGGTCTTCTCCAGACATCGCTTCTCACTATCACTTACTTGCCGTCGCTGTGTTCGAATGTATTCACTTGCTGCATCGCGGCGTTTCCGGAGAACTCCATTCTGCGCAAAACCGTTTTGCTAGACGTCGTGCTGTGTGGTTCGGTATTATTCTCGTCGAGGGAGGATCTCCAGACGGTGCGATGCGTGCTCGTTCTGAGACGGAGTATCCTCACTACTACGTGTTCAGCTGCGGGGTTGATGCCCGTACTCTCTCGCTTTCTGCCGTCCCTAGTAGAACCTGCAAAGGTCGACCAATCGTTGTACATTCGCCTGTTATCGATCTATTCATCGGTCATTTCATGCATCAAAACGAAGTTCTGGGTAGGATAACTCTTCGAACTTGCCAGATCGTTGAACACTCGACGCCAGGATCCCGGTACACTGGACGACTTGTAACTTATGTCGGCACAACCCGTTCAACGTTCCGTCAATTCAAGTTCTACCAAGTCTGTTCTAGTTGTCGGAGGGAGCACGTCTTGCGATGCAAACTCATCGAAGGGAACTTAGTCATAGCAACGTACACCCAAGACCGAGCGTTCTCCGTCGATGAGCCTCCTGCTCGCGAGGTGTCCATATGTGATCTGCTTGGCGAATCCCGCCAACCGGTCACTCGTGTAAGATGTTTGAATGGATACCGCGAACCCCAAAAATATCAGGTCGGCACAAAGCTGTTTCAGTTTCTCTACCACGGTGCAGATCAGGATTTCCTGGATTTTTACTCGTGTACATGCCAAAGAGTGGCGCGATTATTTTGACCCTTTTCTCCACACGCTCAGGAATGTCGCTTTGAGAAGGAATGACAGGTGGCCTCTCGGAGTGGTGAACAGCGCGTCGGGTGAAGCTGGCGAGAAGACCAAGCATTGCAGTGGACAAAGCAAGTGTCCGAGTTCGTCCCAATAATGAGATAAACCCGAACCACCCAGGTGTGCTCGAGAACGAGGATCGGCATAGACTTTTCACTTGTAATTCACAGACTTATAATAACTCTTCGGATTGGGAGACAAAGAATAAGTATGTACAAAAATTCGAGGCGATGGGTATTCAAAGTAGAGTCAAAGAAAATACGGAATATTTCCCGACACGTGCAAGGCATTGTTATCGTACGGAGGATGTAGGAGAGGCTAAAGAGAAAGGATGGTGAAAGAAATTTGGAAGTCCGACATCGCCACAATCTCGCACTCGACTCGTGACAAAGGAACCAGAACATACTACCGCCAACCATCAAAATAACCTATATGGGCGCGACCACGTCAGAATTACCAAGTAAAAACCCAACCCAGACAGCTTCAGTGGAACGCCGCGCGCGCAGTTGTTCTTCATGTCACATCCCGAGTCTTGCGCGGCGAACTCCATCTTCTCGGCGCTGTATGCAGAGCGAGTATGGCGCAACCATTACCAGGGTCGGATGAGCATGTAGTGCTCGTCGTCGAGGTAGGGGTGACGTTCTGCATATGCCATCTCCTCCGCTCCGTGGAAGTTGCGTTCCCTCCTGGGAAATCCAGGAGGGCGTAGTATGTATGCGAATCCCGGTGGGGCGGGAGGAAGGTCAGGGAGGTCGTCTGAACCGTCGTCACTGCCGGAGTTGCCGTCGCCCAGATCCGACTCCTCGTCGGCGTCCGAACCGTCTGGTGTCAGCAACCCGTCTACCATCAAGGTCGGGATGACCTTCGCTGGCGGTGGACTTGGGATCGTGGTTGGTGTGTCGCCTCCACTCTCGCGTTCTTGTGACTCTGCAGGTGTGGGAAAGTTATCGTGAGCGTCGTTGTCGGTTGTTGCGGCGCAACGACGCGGGGACGCGGACGTATGCGACATCGACGATCCGTCGGCCGAACGCCTCATGCGTTTCGCTTGGCGTTGTCCGTCTATGGATGTGTTCCCTTCCCCGCTCGAAGCCGTGGCCTCTTCATCATCGTCTTCGAAATGAACCCTCTTCTTCCCCTTCCTCTCCTCGCTTTTCATCTTCTCCACGCTCTCGTCACCGCTCTCCCCGTCCATCCTAGCGCGTTTCGCCAACCTGTCGTTCTCTTTCTCTTCATCGCCTTCCTCAGCTAATTCGTCCGCAGGTCTTTTCCTCCCTTTCCCGTTCGCAGGGGTAGAAGTGGTAGTGGCACCGAAGGTGCCGAGATGTTGTACGAGCGAGACAGCAGCGGTGACGTCTGGTTTGGAATGCGGAGTAAGTCGCTATTTTCGAACACAAAGGAAGACGCGAGCCTGAGAGGTGGACGTACAGTTGAGTAAACCGGCGAAGGTGTTAGTAATTGCACCGTTCGTACATGGATACGAAGCGAGTGCATCGATATGTGCGTTATCGGATGCGATGGTTGTGTTTCGATCGTCTGACGTTAAGATTTACAGATCAGGCTCACGAAGGCGTCGGGAAGGAGAAGATTAAGAAACGAACCATTCAATCTCGTTGACTCATTCGTGGACAGCATCGAAACGTCGGAACTGGCAGTCGGAGTAGGAGAAACAATGCTCGACACACTCGAAGTAACGGTGAGCTCGCTCTCGAATGTCCTGCCTTGCGCTAAACATGGGTTAACGCGTTAATTAGATTTACCTGGCTCAGAAAATGGAGAAGAATGGAAGCTTAACGTACCGTTGGACGCAAGTGAAGCATCTCTTGGTTTCGCACACCCGTCCGCAGCTATGCACGATGCGATGGGAGGTACGTCGTTAATGGTGGCCGCATCGGCATCCTCTAGTACGGCCTCCTTTCTAGTTTCACTGACGTATTGGTCTAGAAACGCTGTCAGCACAAAGGAATGATCGAGGGATATACGCGTGGATACATACCTTGGGTGGCACTGTTCGTGTTGGAGGCTTCGAAGGTGGCATCACTGATAGCAGGTGCGTTTGTGTTACCGTCATCTAGAGTATTGTTCGTGATGATCTCATTGGCTTGTTCTTTGAAGTCTTCAAGTTCTTCTTTCGAAGTAGTAGCTGGTGTGGTTGCGGAATCGTCGCGGTCGGGACTGGTCGCGCGAGACGAGGAGGAATCCGAATGCATGGTGTCGCGGACGCTGCTACCGCGCAAGACACACCTGCCTCGCTTGTAGAGCTGGGAAACATTGGCGTCAGCTTCAAAGCCACAGATACAAAACTCGTTGAACGCGTCGAGAATGCATTAGGAGAGTGCGGTATGAAACTCACAGTTGAGATTCGGCCAAGCACATTGCTCACGCTACCTCCAGACCCCGCCGACGAGGACGGGGACGAAAGAACTCGGCGCGGGTCGCGAGTTTGGGAGCGAGAGGCGGGCATATCTGTTTCGGTATGTGTGATGTGGGATTCGCTGATTGACTTTGTAATTGACAACGATATCAAGGAATCGACGGGGGGATTATCAGTATGATGGTAGTGGTTTGCGGAAGAGTTAGATGCAATACGAGTTGGAAGAAAGGGCACAAAGGGAAATGGGTGGCATATACGCGTCAGGAAACGGTATCAAAGCGTTTATTCGCCACCTTCGCCACCCAACCCATCAAAGCACCCATCAATTGCAACTCGTAATTCAGGGATTTCAAGCCCAGCTAGTCTTTGTCTCTGATCCCTGTCAAAGCAAGGATTGCGTTTATATGCTTTGCCTTTGATCGTTGACGTTCCACGTTCCCCAATCTTTTATTCGCTCTTACTGTGTCGTGGTGTGTAGACAAACGGAGCGTCGAAGTAAATTCGGAGGGTGCATTCGCACTTATCAATATAACTTTCATGTGCTTTTCGTTCATCTAGTCTTTATATTTGTTCTTGCTGGTATCAGTGTGCTTTCTTTGTCTCTCAATATGGTACGAATATACATATAATCGGACCTTTTATTCCAATTCGAAGCGAACAACATGGTTGTGTCTAGCTGATAGAGAGCACCTAACGCTTTCCCATTCCACACGTTCACAGTGCACGTCTGGCCAGAGCGATATCGAAGTTTGGTGAAGCTCTGCGACGGTGCCTTATCATTTATGCACGCCGCGTCATTTGACCGGAGTACCTTTATGGGGCAATGGGGCGCTTCATATTTAAATGGTGGTTATTGGGTGCGCCATAGAAATTGCGAGGATTCTAGAATATATCCTGCTTGTAAATAAGAACGGAAGTCGCGACGATACTGAGTAGTGGGTACGTACCGTGCCTCCTGGTCTCGCCCTCTCCACTTCACTTCTCTCTAAGTATCCGTCCCGTCCTATTGGAGGGGAGCAGATGCACAAGATGTGCAACAGGATCCACCTTTGCGAACCGTAAATGAGAGGTAAACGGACCCTACAACAGACGAACGAATATCTGTAGATCGCGCAGTTCCGGATGTTGAACCGATCGAGATAACCACCAGACCCCGTGGTTCGTCGCAGAAAATCCAGTAAGGTCGAAGAATAAGCCTGTTTCCGCAGCAAGAAAACCAAAGGTGGTTGGTGTTCACGTAGGATGAGGCATGAGTTGGTCGGGAACGTGGCTAAATCCACATCTCAGTAACGAATCTATCTTTGTGAATGAATGAGAGGAGGCGTTTGGGCGAATTACAGCGCTTCAAATGAGTCTGGCAGGGAGACTAATGGGCGAACGAAGGAGTCGAGGCCGAGGGTTTCGATGGTGTCCGTGCCTTGAGTATAGTTAGGGCATAACCGGTTTATCACTGCAGAACTGTTCATGGAACGTCTAGGAACACGCGCAGTTCATTGCTGCAGAGAGGATCGAGGCAACCGACGACGATGGAAAAGGCTCGAAAGTGGTAGAAATATGGATCGCGTGGAAAGCACGTGGCACCCCAGTAACGTCAGCGCCGGCACGGGCCGAGAAAGTGTTCTCAATTTTTTTTCTGCTGACATCTTGACTGGACGCTGAGCTCTCCTAGCCTGAACACCGTTATGCATCGTGTTGGAAGTCGCTCATCCTCTGCTGTGCGCCGTGCGGCACGTTCAGCGAAGCCTGTTCTCGCTCGTGGTGCACACAAGGAGATCAAGTTCTCGAATGAAGGTCGAGCGTCCATCCTCGCTGGTGTTGACATCCTCGCGAAGGCCGTCAGCGTAACGCTGGGTCCTAAGGGTGTGTAATCTTTTTTTTTTTTGGACTTTCTCGTACTTACGGACGTGGCTTAAAGGTCGTAATGTTATCATTGAGCAGGCGTTCGGAGGACCAAAAATCACGAAGGGTTCGTCGAATTATCTTGAGAATTCAAGCGTACGCTGACGTTTGGCTCGTCTCGTCAGATGGTGTTACAGTAGCGAAGGCTATCACACTGAAGGACAAGTTCGAGAACCTGGGAGCTCGGTGAGCCTTCCGTTCATCTCTTCTCGCATTTCGCAACCTAATCCGTCTTTTATTCTAGTCTAGTCCAAGACGTCGCTCAGAAGACGAACGAAATGGCCGGAGACGGCACGACAACCGCCACCGTACTCGCTCGTGCCATCTACGCCGAGGGTGTCAAGAACGTCGCGGCAGGATGCAACCCCATGGACCTCAGGCGCGGTGCCCAAGCCGCCGTCGACCGCGTCGTTGACTTCCTCTCAAAACACACTAAAACCATCACCA
>ML170293.1:35861-50523 GCA_004355085.1 Rickenella mellea | reverse complement strand
TATTGTTCCTATCTGACATACCCGCGATCAGCTAAAGACCGCACGAAACCCGTACCCGTACCCGCCATGGCCACTGGAGCCACTCGAACGTCAGCCACAGGTCCACTGCGAGCCACACAGCACGTAAGCGGTGGCGCACAACCACACAAACCACAGTGCCACACCGAAAGCTGTGCAAACCAAGTATCGAAACCTGGTTCGCAAACTGAATTCACGCGTGTCAACTGCAATATACACATGTAGGTACTGCTAAAAACCTGAGACCAGATCTGCTGAGCAAAACTGTTATTTTTCAGCGATAACTAATGTCATACAACACGGACAGTCATCCAACATCATTTGAGTTCATCCGGTTAAGAGAACACTGGTGAGTCCCCAGTTTTGAGCATCGGGAAGAAGGTATCAGATCTGACAATTAAGGAGGTTGCTCTGGGCTAAAGCCCAAAGCCGTTCGTGCACCTTCCAAGAGTCTTAGCCAACCTAATGTCTTCACCCCAAGCGGTCTCAAATCCAGTTCGAAATACACCGCGTTTACCCACAGAAATATGGTCTCAGATATTTGTCCATTGCGCCCCAACTTGCCGAGCGGATCATGGCCGTGACCTCTGTGATCGTGCGCCGTTCAATCTGTGCCTCGTCTGTAATAGCTGGAGACAGATTGTCCTGAGTACACCAAAAGTTTGGGCGACGATCACATTCGATGCTGTTTCCTTTCTACCTTCGCAATTGAGCGGCGTTCACTTCGCCGGGCAGCCGTCGCCTTTCGAATCCTGGCTACGACGATGGATTGAGAGATCCGGTTCATCACTGCTAACTGTTGAGCTGCGCATGGGCCCGACTTTGCAATCTAACCCTCGCTTCACAGCAATGCAACAAGCGATCAAAATTTTGCTTCTCCACTCCAACCGATGGGTATCGTTTAAGGCTTTTCTTCACGGTCACCTTTTGGTCGAGATTGTGCGCAAAGTGTCGGCTGGAATGCCATCCTTGGAGTACCTTCACCTGATCAATTCGGAACAAGAATTTAGACCCGATAACGGCCATTACGCAATGCCTATTTCTGTTTGCCCGGTTCTGGACTACATCACTCTTGACGGATTTTCACTCAAACTCATTCTTCCACATACTGTGGCTCATTCCTTACGCACCCTTCATAATACAACCGGCATATCACCCGAGGAATTTTGGACGTATCTCAGCCACTTACCATTGTTGATGGACGCTTCGATATGCATTTCCCAGCCCGGAATGCACGACATCACCCCGGTCATAGAGTCACATTCACCGGTTGAACACGTCGTCTGCAAAAGTTGAAGTTGAAATGGGAAAACGATTCACAGTTTCTTCGCATCGGCATAGTTACGTTCCCATCACTAACCCACTTGAAGATCGAAGCCCCAGGAGACTCGTTCGCCTTGCAAAATATCCTGCCATCGCTTACACGATCTAGTTCCCGCCTCATCGACCTAAGTCTCAACTGCTTGTCGGTCTCCGAATCCGACTTGATCAATGGTCTTAAACTGTTACCCTTCATCGAAACTTTAGAATTATCCCTTATTGATTCTATCACCGACCTAACCCTCATTTCTCTCACACCTCAACGATGGAGTGGTGAGCCATGCACTTGCCCGGACTTATCATCTATCTTCCTCGAAAACATTTCCCTCACACCTCGCGCTGTAAAGGAATTTCTATGTGGGCGATGTCACATTTCGACTTTCGCATATCCGGACACTACGATGGACAGGAATTATACGCCATTATTACTCAGTGATTGGTGGATTGACCCGAGCGCAAACGGAGTCAGGGAACTCAAGCAGTTCGTCATGCGGAATTGCACCAATTATGCTCCCGAAACTCGGGAGCTTTCAGAGGATCCACTGATTATTGAATGTGGGAGGGTTGGCCTCAGAGGTTATCTTTCATTTGGTCTGAAAACCTACTTTATTTCGTGAGTACCTATCCAGACTATCGAGATTGTCTTTCAGTGACCTTTTCTCATTCGCAGTCCTTCGGCTCCCACGTTTCAAAAGCCGCTTCCGCCACCACCTTCTGATGCTGACACTGGTGGAAGAGTAGCTATACCAAAAACCTCGTCCCGTGGCGCAGTTTCAAAATTTCAAGTTCATTTTCTTATATCCGGTTCGCTCGTAGTGTGTTTTTGGCTTTTCATAGTCCTTGGCTTCCCATAGATTTACGTACTTCGAACCCCCACCAACAACTTTTTCATGATTCCTAATATTTTCAGTCATTCAAAGTATTTTCTGAGGAGATTAGGCATGTTGTCTCGAAGTCTCGGATTCTGGTGAAGTCTGTTTCCGTTAGAGCCATGCCATGTTTCCAATAATCTTTTTTTTCAGTGGAAATTTCGCGTCCACGTTCCGTTCGAATGTGACGACTCAGAAGGTTCAGCCGCCAGGGTAAGCTATAATTATAACGGTGTCACCCATTGAATGGTTAGTTTAACACAATTGCTTCCAGACATGTATCGTCAAATGTGGGTGTATTATTTCTACCATTAATGGGTCCTTTATGCTCATGGAATGTCCCTGACACGCTGAAATATGCTTGTCATAATACCCATATTATGCAGGAACAACAGGTCGGAAACGCTGCAAATCTCACACTCTCCGGCGGAATTATGGTCTCATATCTTTCGTTTATGTGTCTATGACAGAAAAAGCGACCTATCTGCCCTGATTTTGCATCGCCTCCATCATTTCTCACTGCTCAATGTCAATGCTAACTACGTCTAACGAGTGTCCTTTGTGTGACGGACAAAACGTTAGAAGCGCTCACACCACCCGAAGACTCACGTCAACTCGTCAACTGGTTGTGCCCGTATCTCAAACAAGTACATTTGAGGAACATTCCACTATCGTTTCCTGTCATCAGGAATTTTATTTTGGGCAGATCTATATTGATGGGATTAGGGATTTTGACGGTCAAACCAGCTCAAATCCATCATGCACCGATAGAGGCGACTTCGATCATGGACACGCACAGATTTGGAAAACTGGAATACTTCCCCATGCTATGCTGCGAAACGTCTGTGCATCACTTGGCCAAAGCTAAAACAATCATCGAATATGTCAATAAATGCCTTTAAATTCCGTTTCTCCGGCTATTGGAATGGCCTCTGCTCGGCGAACACTCATTCTCATCCCATTTGCAAGGACACTGTACTTTGACGCTTCCTTGGTCATCTACTTGCTCATTAAGGGTTCATCCTCGTGGATTCGACGCTTACCACTGTATTAAACATACCAGCGAACTGCTTCTGTCAACAAATACACTGCTCGCACATCGGGAGTTCCCAACTTTAACCGTGGGTTAAAGGCATTGCAAAAGGTTGTGACATACCATATATAGAGCGTGACGCTCCTTATATAGAAATTATTATGACGTCATTACCTTTTGCCACACCTTTAACTCAGGGTTAAAGTTGGTAACTCCCGTTGTGTCGTCCACCCTTTCCTCGCAACTTGTATCGCCATCCCACATCAGTCACCGCTCAGTCATGCTTGGAGAAAACTCGCCTTATCAGGAGATCGATTATCTCCAAGCGCTCTTCTGTTCGATTCATTTTGTACGGCATACGAGTCACAAGATATCCATCAGAGATCGATCAACCCGATTAGAACAGACTGGACACTTCTCAGCATTGCTGGAACAGCCAGGGATGAAAGTTGCTGGAGACATTATCTGTCCCTCCTCGAGGTTCTGAGGCCACCTGGATTAGTTTCATGAGCGCGTACACCTCTTCAGAACAAGAATCGACAAACCAGGATATTTTTGGTATGCCAATATTGTTAGAATTCACACACGGCTCCATGTGGGTCCATGTGTGGAGACGTTTGGCTCGTGTGCATTTCGGCACCTCGCGGTCAAATGCGGTGATTCAGTAGAGCACAAAAGCGCACCGTGATTTCCAGGCATCTCCCCATCCCGACATCCTTCACCATCATAACGCCAGCGTACCATGCCTCCGACTGTCATCCAAACCGGATTGTATCTGATCAGAAATGTCAAATTCAAGAATCTCGCCATTCTCCCTGACGCAAACGACGAGTCCGCTCTGACGGCGAATGCGATCATCGAGAACCATGGCGACGAAAAAGTGGGTTTCCCCGTTTCCCTTTACCCAATCCTTGCATAACCAATCGAGAATTCTTACACTTACTGTTCATAGTGGAACATCACATTGCTTGGCAATGGTAACTACCACTTGAGCAATCTCCGCAACAGCAGGAACGCTGGCTGTGTGAATCGCTCACAGAAAGGCGATGGTATCTTCGGAACCGATCGCGCTAAGCAGTTCGTCATCAAAGAAACCAGAGTCAAGAACCAATTCACGTTCGTATTACACGCAGGCTTCGATTCCAATTTCTTAGACTATTTTACGCAGCATTTCACCCACTGACGCTGATCTTTTCTGGGGTCTTGAGGACGGCGAAGAAAGCACACCCGTACGCAGACCCTCTAGTTGTTCGATCACAACCATCAGATGGCTAACAGGCATCCTTTGCAGATCACTCTCCAACTAACGCCAACCGATGGCAAGAACCAGTGGATATTTGAGTCCACTCGTTGAGGCCGATGTCATTTTCTTAGTGAGATTCTAGTTCAGATCGATCAATCGTGTAGCCATTTTCAGTCCTTCAGAATGAAGAGTATTGTTTCAAAAATCAATTTTACCCTGACATGTTGATAAGATATCTACCGATAAGCAATCCCGGGGTTAACATACGCAGTACGAGGGGTTTTGACATAATATTAACCCCTGACTTCGAACACGACGAAGAATTATCTCTCTGCCAGCTTTTCCACAACAGAACTTGCGCCGTGCAGGCCTATCCCAGGTTTGCGTTACTCGGGTTTCATACACCGCCATACCGAAGCAGATTCACGGCGAAAGGCGTATGGGCCGGCTTGGACGTTGACATCGATTTGTACGGTGGTTCTTGATGCTCAGTGAGTATTGAGGATGAAAAGCAAGACACTCGGCGAGATTTGTCGTCGGCGTAGAGCTTTTATCTTTCGTGATGTTAGCGAGAGTATTACATTGACATGGATAATGCATACGAACATGAATAAATTGGGAACGTGGAATTATGGTGATTATCACGTTGGCATGAAGAACAACTCATCGTTGGTACCCACTCAGAGACCATTCCATGCCCACCTTTTCCCATACATTCGCATAGCATAACAGCGAGTGATAAAGTCAAGAGTTGGGATACACTGACGGAAAGTGAGTTTCGACATGAGTAACAAAGCCATGAATCAACAAAGAAAGAAATAGATTGGGATTTCGATAGCCTCCAACTGATACTTCTTACTGGAGACGTTCTGAAGCTACTTCTTGCAGTTTTCCAACCATTAGTTAGGAAGGACCTGACTTTGTCAATGTACATCTGTTTCATCGTGAGCAAGTGTGGTGACAGCTGTCATTAGAAAATGTAAGAACCGAGTGAACGCCCAACGGAACGCCAGAACGGAATCTCATTGTAAGAAGATGTGTCCCACCTGCTTAATGTTGGAATCCAGGGTCCGTCACACCTCGGCGGTGTATGACTTATACGAGAGAATCCAGGCCTCCCCAATCATGCATCCACTTGGGCCGTTGATTTTTCGTGCCCTATTGGACGCCAATCTTCCATTTACCTCCTTGGCCGCCGTGACTTGCTTAGCATGTGTCTTTTCACAAGGGGTCACGATGTTTTTCTTCTATGACATGCATGTATGCCGACGAAAGTTTTTTATCGCTTTCATGTGCCAGAAAATCGCGAAACCATAAGTCGTAGAGGCGGGGTAAGGGAAGGAGAAGGACAGACTCAAGAAAACCAGCATACCAATATCCCCCGTGACAGAGCATTTAGTGGCCTTCTTCATCATCATCGAGGGTTTTTCATGTCTTCTCAACGTGGTCATCCTAAAGCTCGACGTGTACCCCGAAATCGGTTGTAATTTCTATCGGATCTTCAACGACACTTTGCCATGGTCATCCTGGTCGTGTAGAGTCAGTCTCAGAGACTCGTATCAACACGTTTGCCTGACTGGTACAGTTACCGCACGCTTATTGCAACCAAACAATAGACCTGGTGGGAGCTCGCATCTCACCGGCCAACTAGATTCAGAAGTTGCCAACATTGACCGAGTCGAAGGGGTGGTTGTTTGGTTCCATCGATTCAACCAAACAACCTTCCTTTTCACCCACTTGGACAAGGTAGGCAGAGCTTTCGTAAACCAAACACTCATACCTTTCTCCTGATGCTGTATCATACAGACATTTTTGGATTAGGAATAGGGATGCCCGACTACGAGTATGTGCCGTACTCAGGTTCACACGATTGAATCGTCAGGACCTCAGTCACCTCAATCTCCAGTTCGAGGAATGCTCGTAACCTCTACTCAGCCGGCGAAACGCACGAGTTTGCCATCTGAATGCAAAATCACCTCATAGATGGACTACACGCCGAAAGTAGTTGTTTAGGCCAGCTCGGATTGAATTGGATGGTCCTGAACATGAACCCGGAGACCGGATTGATACAGTCATCGAGCGCATCCCCAATGGCTAAAGAGTACGAATCTCGCATTCCATCGCACTTCGGTGGTGTAAGAGCCAAAAATCTATCGTCTATCTTCTGGGTCAGTGCGAGTACCAATCGACTTTCCGACAGCTAGCCAACCACTAGGAAATCTCCATCTATGATCGATGCTGGAGAGGCTATTCCTCGCACCAAAATACCCAGAAATCGCAAGACTAATTATGCGTCTAGTCAACAAACTCCTGCCGGTCATCACAACGCACAACTGCAGAATGTTCTGGCTGTGATTTTAGAGGCTGTCAAACTGTTCGTTCATGTCTTCCTTTCTCGCGGTCTCTTTTACTATTTCCGATGCTCGCTCTAGGTCTTGATGTGATGTCGCAACTCTTGACCTTGGACGCAGTTATTTTTCCATGGGATTGCGTTTACGCATTGCTAGGGCGAGCACCGGACTTTTAAAGATTATAAAATATAACCCGCCAGAATTACGCCTGTTCGCATTGATAGGAAAACAATGAATGCGTTGGTTCGTAAGACATGTAAGATATCTATGATAGATCATCCCGGAATTAAAATACTCAGCACGGCACAAGCCAAACTCGGCCACTCCAGCTTTTACCACTTGCCTTCTCACATGACGCATTATCCCTGGACCAGATTCCTCTCCTTCCACAAACGAAGATCGAGCCTTGCCGGCCCGTTCCAGGGCTCACGTTCCTCGGGTCTCATTGACAGCCATAAGGACGCGCATGAGCGGCGGAAGGCGTACTGGTCTTCTGGTTGGTCTGGTTGGGACGTTGATTTCGATTTTTGCGTGGGTTGTTTGGGGATGGTGGGGTCGGTTGGGGAGCGAGTTCGGTAATCCGCGTAGAACCTGTACGTTTTGCGATGTTAGTGTAAGGATCATGGTGACGAAGATAACGCATGAAAAGTCGAATGGGCAGAACAAAAGATGGAGGTCTGGATGGTACGAGAAGGAGAACAACGTACCGTTGATACCCAGTCAAAGGCCGCTTCGGTTTCGGCGGACGCGGCATGTTTATATTTGAAAGGCCGTGTTTCTTCCTCGCACTACTCGCAGCAAAAAAAACCGAGCAAAAACGTCAATCGGCGGGATAGGAGATGTAAAGAGAGCATCGGAATGAGTCAAGGAATCATCAGGCGCAAATGGAATGAAAGAGGGACGAACAGGTTGACAGCCTCTAACTCCTCAACCGAGACATTCCGCAATTGCGCGGTACGCCTCTCCGACCATTTGGCGAGGAGGGATTTAACTTTGTCGATGTACATCTGTTAGGTGATGATCAGTTACGTGGTGGTTAACAGATCGTGCAAAGGAACGCAATGGAAGAACCCCGCAAACGACAGGAAAAGTAAAGAGCTGCGACTCACCTGCCTAGTATCGGCATCGAGCATCCGCCACCCCTGACTGGCATATTCCCTCCATGTAACCGTCCCGCTCCCGCTCCCGTTAAGCTTCTGACCCACCGCAAGTGCCCCAGTCGAAGCCAACCTTCTACTCTCCTCGTTGGCTTCATCCACCTCCTTCCGCAGTCGATCACGATTCTCTGCTACGAAAAGCATGTACGCCGACGCAGGTCGTTTCTCGCTCGTCGCTGTAATTTGGATGGCGGTGTCAGGGTTGTAGAGGATCGAAGGATGAGGAAAGGGAGGTAAAGGCGTACGGATGTTGGTATCGCTGACGTTCCTTGTTACAGAGCGTGTGGTTGCTTTCTTCATCTTCGAGAGCTTCTCCGCGTCGTTACCCGCGGACACATCGCCTGCAGGTCGTCCGCGTTTCCTAACTTTTCGCGTAGTTTCTGTCGGATCTTAACCACAGCGTCATTAGGCTTCATGGATGTGTCTTTGTGAGCTACGTACCAAGATGATTTTCTGGAACAAACGAACCCTTGACCTTTACATTTCTCGAGAGTTTGGTGCGAGGAATATCCTCTTCAGCTTCGATTAAAGATCGAGAAGTCCTAACGGCGCGTCCGCTTTCCGAAGGATGATGCGCAGCTGCACTCGGCCCAGAGAGAGAGGATACGAGGTTGGCGTGTACACCACGGAAGTAGGACAGAATTCGAGATTCGTATTCATTTGTAGACGATGAAGGCGATGGCTCTGGGCTAGTCTCCACAACCGCGTTGCCAATGTCATCCTTGTAGTTTGTTCCTAGGCTCGACGACCCATATCGATAGGTCTGATGGAAAGATAAAGATTCAATACGTTTATTGCGTCCAGATGATTGACCAGTTAGGAGTGCGCGTCTCGTAGGCCAAGAAGATGTTGCGAACATTCATCGAGTTCGAGGTTTGAAAAAAAGAGTGGTTGTTTGGTTCCGACGATTCAGCCAAATAACTTGCCACCTTCATCGGCCCGGGTTTCCTTTCACCCCATCACTTCATTATCTTTGTTTCTAGCCGCGTTCTCTGGACTTCTCTGTGCCTTGTCAACTCTGTCCTCGACTACCGCTGGCTCATCATTTCAAGTTCGTCTACTGCTCAAGATTCTCAGGAGATGGCAAAAATGCTCATTTTCTCAAGCAACAAACACTACAATTGAGTGGTCGTCTCGGAAAAAGCATTCTGGCGTGTCAAATGTGCATTCACTGTCCTGGGGTGGAACACACCTCAAGCCGTTCTTCGTTCAGTAGTATCTGAGTTGAAAGCACAGAACAGTATTCCTGGCGCTAGGCCGGGGACGCTCTCTCGGCACGTCAGCTTGTTTGATTGGACGAACTTCGCTTAAGGTCCCAATCTCCTTCTACCATCCCCAATTTTCCAACTTTTTGCTAATGATCTATTCAGGTCCACAGGTTACTACAAAACAAGGAGACGGTTGGTCGACCTCAAACTTTGTTACCTATCAGTCTTGAGGTAAATCTTCGTTTTCTCTTACAGGTCCATTCGTTTGGTGGCCCTGAATTGCCATCAGCCTCGTTGTCTATCACCTCCTCTCCTTCAGGAACGAAGGTCTGATCCATGCGAATCATTACTTCATCTTATGAGACCAGGATACTGGCTGGTTTGAAGCTGATAAATGTTTAATTTGCGTCTAATAGGCTACGAAAGCGGTCCTCTGAGATAATGTATCGGCTAGGCTGGTCAGCTGGCAGAGATCAAAGGACAACTGCATATCAACCTGATTGTGAACATCCAGAGCATTTCTCGGTGTAATCCAAAGTTTCCATTCAAAGAGATAGAGTTCCGAGGAGCCAGTACCCACACTGTACTTCGCCGTTTCGTGAATGGGTCCAGCTATAAGTCCCAACCGCCCACCAAAGCCTATATTCCATCATCACATTGATGTCATTCTGTACGCTATCTGGGCTTTCGTGTTCTGTGGGACGAAATTGATGATTTTATGATAAGAACTTAACGAGAGGACGTCAGGCTGGCGATTAGCGCACCTCGTCGATAGGCATTGCCCATTGGAGGTTAGCTTGCAGTTACTTCGTCCCTGTCCATGTCATTTATCATTTATCCATATTATCCAATTGGGGATTGTAATGGTTGCATTTCGCAGTGCTTTGTTTTCGCACATTCTCCACGCCAACACGAGGCTCGAGATCTTAGATTTATCAAAGGTTATGGTAAAATGTTCCATACCATTCGGTAAGAACACACTAGCCATGGTTTACGATCGATCGCTTATCGCGGTTCCAGCACACCATGTCGCACGACTGTAAGTCCTTGTAGCCCACGCTGAGACTGACCTCCAGCTCCGCCGGTCCAAAGGCATTGAAATAACTCCTGTGGCTCAACCATATCTCTTGGTTTATCTCTTCGTTAACTCGCCGTTGCTTCATACCTTCAATATTAACATAAGCCCAGCATGCGCGGCATCCCCCGACCGTAATTTCCGCTATCCCCATTGGTGACTGACATTCGGTGACTAAACTGTAGTCCTCACATTGTTCCGTAATCACTTTCGGTAACTGAAAGGCACGGAATTCAATTGCAATGTGCCAACCTTCGCGCCACTATTACACCGAGGTTGACCGGGTCCCGATATAATGACAGAAATGAGAGTTTCGACAAGAATGCCTCGGTTCATTCAATATGGCTCCTCTGCACCCAACGTACCCTGCCTTTCCAATCATGGCGTTCTTGGGGTTTCTTGCGCCGCTTATTCCTCTAACATGGGTTGGCACCCACAACACTGGTGTCCTTATGTACGCAATCTGGATTTCGTTGGCCTGTTTAGATCGATTCATCAACTCCGTCGTGTGGCATGGCAACGCGCTTAACCCTGCGCCAATATTTTGCGACATATGTCCGTCTTACATTGTCATTCACCATTGTCGTGGACGCAAATACCACCTCAGCTTCCAGGTTTTTTGTTGGTGTTACCGTCGCTATTCCCGCTGCATCACTGTGCATTATTCGTCGACTTTACTTGATTTCGTCCATGAAGTATTTCCTTGCAAATGCGCGACAAGTAAAACTTACTCTTGCGTGGAGGGGAGAAACATGGCTAACTCAACCAACAGAAACGCTGGGCGCTGATCGAAGATCTCTTGATATGTCTGGGAATTCCGATCCTCCAGATGGCTCTCGGTAAGGAATTGTTACGAATCTCGTTTGCGGCACTCACCTACTTGCCTCATTTAGAATATATTGTCGAAGGTAGTCGATGCCAGCACGCAATATTGTGGAAAAGCGGTCTGACATCAACAAGGCCACAGATTCGACATATACGAAGACGCAGGTTGCTGGCCGGAGCTGTACAATGCATGGCCAACATTCCTGATTAGTTATTCATGGCCAGTTATCCTTGGTCTCGTTGAAATGATTTACGCAGGTGAGCTGGTCTAAATATGACTATATATCATCTTTTCACACACTCTTCCATTGGGTCAGTCCTCCTCCTGCGCATAATCTTCAGGAGACAGAGGGAATTGAATGACGTGCTCACCCGTGAAAGTATACCGAGACATCGCTATAACCGACTTGTGGCATTCGCATGCGTTCCGATGTGCTTGACAACACCACTCGCACTCACAGTGGTTGTCATCGATCTCACGAAGGCACCCGTTTATCCGTATACAAGTTGGGCAGATACCCACTACTATTACTCACGCGTCAATCAAATACCTGCAATATTGTGGCGCGCGGACCCCACGCTCGCAATAGTCGTCGAGCTACCCAGGTGGCTTCTTGTCCTGTGTTCTACAATATTCTTCTGTTTCTTTGGATTTTCCGGAGAAGCTATAAAGGCGTACAAAACAACATTTTGGGCCCTTGGGGGCTACATTGGAATTGCACGGAAGGAAGTGTCATTGGGGCCATTGACGCCTCAACGGTAAACTCGTCTCCATAAACGTATTTCACGTTCTAACCCGCTTGATGCACCTTGAACAGGCATAAAATAACGCCATCCGATGGCATGGAGTTACAGTTTCACGAAACGTCATTTACGCAGGACTCCATCAACGGTTTGGCATTCGCTGATCCAGATGTAGCAGAGCGAAGGATCACATTCCCGGCGCTGAACGAGGTTTCACATTGCGACCACGAAGGTTGTTCGAAGGCTGACAAAATCGATGTGACATCCACTGAGTTTGATTCAGATATTGAGAAAGGTGTGGTGTTGTTAGTTGACGGCGGAGTGATGAAATAAGAAGTCTTCGTTGCGAGAGGTCTTTGTATCACGAATGTAGAGAAATTTTCAAATGTGAAACATGTAACGCCAATGCATACATATTCCATTGTACTGCTGGAAATCAGTTACACGTATTCATCAGCGGGAAAATTGCGGCGCGCTGAATTTGTTCTGCGCGTTAGTGTTCGACCCCTTCGAGCGTTACTAATAAAGTCATCCATTTGAACCTCGAGCCATCAATCGATATTCGTTATAACATTTCATTTTACACAAATAACAACGATTTCTCTTCGCGGAACATTTACTCTCCTTTCCACTCCGCAAGCTCAATGCACTCTCCAAACGTAGCCGTTAGCGCAGTCGGGGGATACCTTTCTCCCAGTATCTCCGCCTCCTCGCTGAGCTTGCGGATGGCTTGAACATCTTCGTCGGAGAGCTTCAGCTCTGCGCCTCCGGCATTTTCGGCGACGCGAGATGTACTGCGCGATCCGGGGATTGGGATGACTGTTCATGCGTTTTCGTTAGTGACGTATATTAGAAGATTTATGGATAAGCCATTTTATGCGTAAGAACGTGGGAGGTGCGAACAGGGAATAAATGGCTGGGAAGTGGATAGTGGAAGACGACGCACATGTGGAGTAGGAGGCAAGAATCCACGCGAGCGTGACCTGGCTCGACGTCGCATTGTATTTCTCTGCGATCACTTTGATCTTGTCGGCGAGAACCAGATTTTTCGAGAAATTCTCCTCTGAGAAACGCGGGAGGTGGAGACGGAAGTCGTCTGGTGCGAAATCCGCACGGGAACGATATCTATAATTCAAAAATTCGAGGCCAACATTAGCGATTCATGCGGTACCAAAACGAGTGGGTGCCGGAAATAATACGCACCTTCCGCTAATAAGACCACGTCCCAGCGGGCTGTATGCGACGACAGCAACGCCAAGTTCCTCTGCGGCTTTCACAAATCCAGATTTCTCAATATCCAAACTGAATGGACTGAACTCCATCTGCACTGCAACCACCTTCTCTCCGATACCTTTAACAGCCTTTGCGCGGCGCAGCGTTGCGATGGTGCATTCGCTTAAACCAAGATATCTGATTTTCCCATTGTCCACGAACTCGCGCAGCGCTTCGAGAACAATTTCAATGGGGACTTCGGGATCGACGCGATGCTGATAGTACAAGTCGATATGATCGACGCCTAGTTTGGTGAGAGAGCGATGGACGGCGCGAGGTATGTATGAGGGCTTGGAGATGGACTTGTTCGCGGGATCCATGAGTGGCTTTTCGGGGTCACGAGAACCGAATTTCGTCGCGAGGAAGATTTCCGATCGACGTCCAGTCTTTTTGAACCAGTGTCCGAGCGTAACTTCGGCTGTCATGACGCATTCGTCAATGAGGAAGTTCACATGGGTGTATGCACGCACTTGTTCCGTAGATATCGGCGCAGTCCCAGAATGTCATACCGCAATCAGCAGCGTAAGTGAGCGCTTTGAACGCCTCCTCCTCGTCTGTCTTCCCGTAGAACGCGCCGATCCCTGTTGATCATGATGCTCAGAGATAACGGTGATTTGAACCGCAACTGAAATGTCTCACCCATCGTCCCAAGACCGATAGCACTAACCGTCGGCCCATTGGCACCAAGCTGGCGAGTGGGAAGCTTCTTGGTGGCCATTCCAATGCTGGGATGTGGTCGATAACGAGGTGCGGTGAAAGTATTTGCCGGGGTGCCGCGCCGCGCCGATGCCGAGCAAGGCGTAGGAAGGCTTTAGGCGCCGACTCGGACCGTCAATCCGCACTATAAACAATAATACAAAATCATTAGCCATTTTGCGAAAACACCTCTGAATGAACAACGGTCATTCGCTAGACAGCAGATTTAGAAGCCGTTCAAACCAGCCTAATTAAACTACACTCTCCGTAAATATATTTGCATTTTCGAAGTGAACATTCAAGCACCAAATTGGCTCCGCGCGAATATGCTGAAACAAGCGATGTTCCAATGTCAAAGATGCTGAAAGTCACGCGGTTGTGGGTGAATCACTCGGCTGACACTTTTCTTATGAATTGATGCGGCCGCAATACTCGAGTTTGTCTAAGGATCAAGAGTTACGTACTGTACTGGAGAAGTGTCTCCAAAAATGCGTCGTAGAGAAGTGCACAACGCGTAAGTTTTTCACAGCTCTTCGGAAATATATACTCTCACGAGTAACAGTATGGACTTCTGCAGTCCTTCTGCTTGATGCGACCTGCCCCATTTTGACCCGCCATTCACACGTGCACGCGAAAAGGTACATGAGATGAACTTTGGACTGCACACTCCGGAAATTCTGTGGGGGCTGGTGACCGAGTTGCATTGAATTTTTGGGTGAAAATGTTTTCCCAAATGGCGCAGAAACACTCACTTTGATCTAATGCTGCCGATGTTCGGGTCGGGTTCGGTTCAGGCCTTTTATTGTGACCCCGAACCCAAACGGTTCGGAAATCTGAGCAAACTGGCGAAC